>CM062295.1:664090333-664207833 GCA_031216915.1 Pictodentalium vernedei
TCAACCCATGGGAATTAATGTGCCACTTGCATTATATTTGTGCTTTTAATTCTCATGTTTCAATTTAGTGTTTTTTCTCAAATGTTTCTGGGCAGTAACACCTTAATTTCTGTCCATATTTATGTCTTGAATTTATTGTCGGGCCAAGTGAACATCTGAATGGCCATTCAACGAGAAAGAAAATTAAAACAGCGCCAAGTTGTCAAGTTATGTCAACTCTCTCTTCTCGCAGTGCTTTCCGGACATTTCTGCACAAGATAATGCCAGTTATAGTTATTTCTCGAGTTTATCCCGATTCGATTCGAGATTCGATTCGATGTCGACATCAGTCCCGATTCGATTCGAGATTCGATTCGAACATAAATTTCCCGATTCGCAGGGCCCTACCGGTGGATCTCAAAAAAAAAGGATTTTTAAAGAATATTCCTCATACTGAACTAAGTTATAATGCAGGCTCCCACAGAGAGCCCAAATATGAACCCAAGGACTTGGCTTGAACAAATTTGAATCTCACATCCCTACGGATGCTACTATATACCAATATCAAAAGATTCTGACTACTGGATTTTAAATAATATTCCTCTTATTGAACTAAGTTGTAATTTGGACTCCAACAGGGAGCCCAAATATGAACCTGGGGACTTGGCTCGAACAAACTTGAATCTCTCCCCTCTAAGGATGCAGCATCCCAAATATCAAAATATTCTGAAGAGTGGATCAAAAGAAGATTTTTAAAAAATATTCCTCATATTGCACTAATCTAATCATAGAGAGTCCAAATATGGACCCAGGGATTTGATTTCAACACACATGTGAATAAATCTTCCAAAGATGTTAAATGCAAAATATGAAAACCTTTGGAGCAGTGGTATGGGAGAAGAAGATTCTTTAATGTTTTTCCCATTACTAAAATGATGATTCCGCATAAGTCCTGGAAAACTTCCCTATGATAAAACTGATGGCAATTTTTTTTTACCATTCTTTTCGGCTGTTCGTAAGGAAGCGTCACACAAAATAAAAATTCTCAGTGCCGTGTAGTTTTGAAGACATGGACGTTTTAAATTTTTTCTATATTTAGATCCTGCAGTTCCCACAAGGGCAACCGGAAAATGTTTTGGCATAAATTAGGTACTTACATGTACAACCCAATAAGCCCATCATATCAAATTTGCTTCAAATCAGCCTCTCAATTTGGAAAATAGAAATTTTGGTACAATTCGGGCTCCTACAGGAAGCCCAAATATGAATCCTGGGACTTGGCTTTAACAAACTTATATCTCACCTCCCTAAGGATCCTGTATATATCAAAATATTCTGACTGCTGAATGTGAAGAATACTTTTGAAGAATATTCCTCATTTTGAACTAAGTTATAATTCAGGCTCCCACAGTGAGCCCAAATATGAACCCAGGGACATGGTGTAAACAAATTTGAATCTCCCCCTCCCCCTCCCCCCTGTAAGGATGCTGCACACCAAACATCAAAACAGTCCGACTACTGGATCTGAAAAAGTCTTTTCAAGCAAATTCCTCATTTTGAACTAAATTATAATTCAGGCTCCCCTCCCACAGTGAGTCAGGGTTTCACAAATATATTTTTGTGGGATCCATTTCCAACATGTGTCTTTATCACATGAATTATGCTTATTTATCTTCAAATACATAGATTGTTAGATTGTTGAACCACCACATCAAAGGCTATTGCAGTAATCATGTTTATAGAAATTAATTAGATCTGAAACGGTTAACCGATTAATCGACTAACCAATGATCAATATCTTGAATGATAAAAAAAATAGGCCGATGAAATCGTCAGATGTGTACCCATACGCGCAACTAGTAGAAAGCTGTATGACGGAGGGCCACCACGGATGCCGACATTATGTACACCATACAAGGTATGGGTACATGTAGAAATGGATTGGAGGAGTGTCTAATTTGATGGATAAAGGGTTAATATCTCCGGATCAAATTATCAGATTTACATAAAAAACTATACAGCACAGCACACCAGTAACCTGAATAAATATATAAAGTAACATGACAATCGGATTGACATTTTTTGAGTTATCTCATGCCAAAGGGATTGGAGGAATTTTCAATTTGAAGGATAAAGGGTTAATATCTTGGGATCAAATTATCAGATTAACACCAAAAACTATACAGCTCAGCACATCAGTAACCTGAACACAATTGTACAAGTAACCTGACAATCCAAGCAATATTTTTCAAGTTATCAAATGCCAAAGGGACTGGAGGAATTTTCAATTTGAAGGATAAAGGGTGAATATCTCAGGATTAAAATAACAGATTAACACCAAAAACTATACAGCTTGGTACATCAGTAACCTGAACACAAATATAAAGTAACCTGACAATCCAAGCAATATTTTTCAAGTTATCGAATGCCAAAGGGATTGGAGGAATTTTCAATTTGAAGGATAAAGGGTTAATATCTCAGGATTAAATTATCAGATTTACACCAAAAACTATACAGCTCGGCACATCAGTAACCTGAACAAAAATATAAAGTAACTTGACAATCCAAGCAATATTTTTCAAGTTATCGAATGCCAAAGGGGTTGGAGGAATTTTCAATTTGAAGGATAAAGGGTTAATATCTTGGGATCAAATTATCAGATTAACACCAAAAAACTATACAACTCAGCACATCAGTAACCTGAACACAATTGTAAAGTAACTTGACAATCCAAGTAATATTTTTCAAGTTACCAAATCCTAAAGGGATTAGAGGAATTTTCAATTTGAAGGATAAAGGGTTAATATCTCAGGATTAAAATAACAGATTAACACTAAAAACTAGACAGCTCGGTACATCAGTAACCTTAACACAAATATAAAGTAACTTGACAATCCAAGCAATATTTTTCAAGTTATCGAATTCCAAAGGGATTGGAGGAATTTTCAATTTGAAGGATACATGTAGTAACTAGACAATCCAAGCAATAATTTTCAAGTTATCGAATGCCAAAGGGATTGGAGGAATTTCCAATTTGAAGGATAAAGGGTTAATATCTCAGGATCAAATTATCTGATTTACACCAAAAACTCTACAGCTCAGCACATCAGTAACCTGAACACAAATATAAAGTAACTTGACAATCCAAGTAATATTTTTCAAGTTATCGAATGCCAAAGGGATTGAAGAAATTTTCAATTTGAAGGATAAAGGGTTAATATCTCAGGATCAAATTATCAGATTTACACCAAAAACTATACAGCTAGGCAAATCAGTAACCTGAACACAAATATAAAGTAACTAGACAATCCAAGCAATAATTTTCAAGTTATCGAATGCCAAAGGGATTGGAGGAATTTTCAATTTGAAGGATAATGGGTTAATATCTCAGGAACAAATTATCCGATTTACACCAAAAACTATACAGCTCAGCACATCAGTAACCTGAACACAAATATAAAGTAACTTGACAATCCAAGCAATATTTTTCAAGTTATCGAATGCCAAAGAAATGGATACGGACGCCGGATGGACAGACAGACGGACATTCTAATAAATGGGTACTTAGGTGACTATTTTTACGGGACTACAATAAAATGCATGTCCATTATACTAAAACAAGAGATTTTGGGAAAAATTTTTGGGGTGGTAACAAACCCTGACCCTACCCTTTACTGACCCTAACCCTACACCCCTCACCCTCTATTCTAAACCCCACCCTAGACTAATGAAAATGGCTATTTTTTTAGGGTACATTATCATAAAATGCATGTCCATTCTATTAAAACAACTTTTTGGGAAAAAATTATTGGGGTAGTAGCAAACCCTAACCCTACCCTTTACTGACCCTAACCCCACCCCACCCCAACTCTAAACCCCACCCTAGAAAATTGGGATTTACTTGTGGGACTAGCCACCTAAATCGCGGTAGTCACCTAACCCCCCGTTTATACCAAAAATTAGCCCCCTACAGTTAAAACTAGAAGTCCTGTCACGAATAGTGCGCTTATGTAGGCTTAATTGCGCGTTGGAATTGTGCACAATTGCCATATCGAATGGCATCCAAAGCACGGCAGGTTCTCCTGGTTACTCATAGCAAACACATGCAATGTTTCTGCCAATGGACCTCCGGGTTACCTGGAGGTCCATTGGCTGAAACATTGCCTGTGCACAGGCCATATGTACAGAATATGATAGTTTTAATTGGGTCATAGCACGCACATTAACACGCATATCAACGTGCTATTTGTGCGCATTTCATGACAGGACTTCTAGTTTTAACTGTAAGTAGTCATTTATGAGTGCGGATGGATGGACAGATGGACGGATGGACAAAGGATGGACGAATGACGGATGGTCACCCCGGATGCCGGCATTCTGTGTACCATACATAGTATGGGTACACATAAAAAGTAATTGATCGGTTAACCGTTACTTTTGAAGTACGGTACTATATGGCAGGGTATTTAATGGCTGGATTCACATCGCAAAATGCTATACAAAAATGTCCAATTGCTAACCATTTTTCTTTCATATTGGGTAAGCTAAAATTTACTATTTATCATCACTTTTTGAAACCAAGATGGAAACTGCTAATCAAATTTTTAAAAACAAAAAATCTAAATTTTATAGTAAATTTCCTTTCTTATTATACCTACCACAATTGTTTACTACAGGCTTGCACTACAGTGGAAGTCCCTAACTCGGATAAAATACTCTCTATTTTTGTCTTTCCCAAGCAAGTTGGGAAAGAAAAGTGGTGCAAAAGCACCAATAAAAATAAGCCAAAACTGGGTCGAGTGCAACTGGCGCAGACCCAGTACGGGACGCTCTCTCCCAAGTACAACTCCACGACTTCCGTTGCCAGTGCGCATATACCGTCTCTAAAGACTCATTCTTTTTGAATCCGTAAACGTTAGAGTTATGTGATCAGCGGGGAGGAAAGATTCTTTACCCGTAAAGAAGACGGGAGGGCCTCCATGTAAACAATTGTGGTAGGTATAATAAGAAAGGAAATTTACTATAAAATTTAGATTTCTTATCAACCTACTCACAATTGTTTACTACAGGCTGAATAGACAAAAGGCTGGAGGGAATCGCATAACCAACCCCCACATAACCCTAGTGCACTGGAACCGTGAAGTAGAAGGAAAGGTCCCGAGGCTTATCAACCATAATGTCGCAATCATTGGTAAAGGACAATGAAAAGAGACATATGAGCCTGTGTGACACACAAACAGAAAAAGGGCAGTAACAGCACAAGGCTGAAACTGACCTTCAAGAAGCCTAATGGCTATGGCAGACAACAGCCTGAGCAGAAGAAAGAGGACCCAGGGCAAAAAGGTCCTCCGACTGCTCCTGCAACTGGCGCAAATAAAAGGTGGAGAAAGTAGAAGCATTTCTCCAGTAGGCTGCCTGCATAACATCCGACAACTTGACGGAGTTAGAATAAGCCCAAGAGGTAGACAGTGCCCGCACCTCGTGGGCAGAAATACGATTGGTAATACAATCGCCAGCTGCTAAACGACTATAAGCCGTACGAATAGCAAGACAAATCCATCGAGAAATGGATTGAGGAGAGATCTTCTGTCGACCCGGAATGAGAGACAGAAAAAAACGTTTTCTGCCTTTCCGTATGAAGCGTGTCCGATCAAGATAAATGCGAATAGCACGGACCGGACAGAGCAAAGGGCGAGTACCCTCAACAGAGGGAAGAGCCCTGATACAGATAGGAGGAGGAGTAGTATCTGGTAACTGATTCTTAGCCAAAAAGGAGCAATCAGGGGTAAAAGTAACACTGTTGGGAGAGCTCCTAAAAAAGGCCGGGTCAACCGAGAGGGCGTGAAGCTCACTAACCCGTATGGCCGAAGCAAATGCCATCAGAAAAGCCGTCTTATATGTGAGAAAAAGCATATCCACCTGGGATAAAGGTTCGAATGGTGCCCCCCCCCCCCCCCCCCCCCCCAAGCAAAGCAGCACCCACGAAAGATTCCAATGTGGAGTAAGCTGCAAAGTCTGAGGCCTTTTCAAAGAAAAGTGCCGAACAAGCTTGGAGAGGTAAGGATTAGTGCCGATACGACGCTTCCCCACATAAGAAAAAGTCTCTGAAAGCATAGACCTGTAACCCTTGATGGTAACAGGCTGGAGACCCCGAGAATCAAACAGATATACCAGAAACTCCGCAATCTGTGAAATCGAAGGATTGGCATAATCAACAGAGTGATCAGCACACCATCGACAGAAGACCTTCCATTTAGCTGCATAAGCTAAACCAGTGGAGTGCCTCCTTGAAGAAGAAATGCACTCCACTGCTCGTCTCGAAAAACCTCTACGGAGGAGACAGGACCTGACAAAAGATATGCGTGAAGGCACAATGAAGTCGGGTCGACGTGAAACCTCCTCGGGCAACTTTGACAAAGAAGGTCGCGACATAGCGGGAGACGTGCCGGAACCGCCGCCATCAGTGAGCGGAGCTGATTGATCCACACCCGCTGAGGCGACAGGGGAGCGATCAGAATGATTCGACAACTGCAGGTTCGAATTTTGGCGAGAACCTGAGGAAGAATCGGAACCGGCGGGAAGGCGTAGCCGACTAGACCGTTCCAATCGAGTGACAGAGCGTCCACGGCAAAAGCCAGAGGATCTGGACACGTTGACACGAAAGTGTCCACCTGATGGTTCCAATGAGTCGCAAAGAGGTCGATGTGGGGACGTCCCCAGAGATCGCAAAGCGACTGGAACACTGCCCTGTGAAGCATCCACTCGGTGGAAATAACCCTGCCCTGTCGGGACAAGGAGTCGGCTAGGACGTTCAGACGACCGGGAATGTGACGAACAACCACTCCGGCGTGAACATCCTGAGCGAGCAGTAGAAGATCCCAAGCTAACTCGTACATCGGAAGCGAGTGCGTGCCGCCCTGGTTCCGAATGTAAGCAACCACTGTCGAATTGTCGGATAGTAGAAGGACCCGGCGATTCGACAGGTGAGGGATCCACTGCCTGAAACTCAGAAGAAGAGCAAGAAGCTCCTTCTGGTTGATGTGCAGAGGTGCTTGATCCTGGTCCCACATCCCGTGTAGGGAAAGACCGAGAGGATCCAACGTCGCACCCCATCCGAGATCGCTGGCATCTTCCTTCAGAACGCGATCGGACGTGGGTAAGTCCACCCGAACACCCTGCGTAATCCACTGAACATCTGTCCAGGGAAGAAGGTGAGAATACAGAGAGTCGGAAACGGAAGCACCTGATCCAGAGAATCTACATTCGGCCTCCAACGACGGAGCAGAAAGTGTTGGAGAGGTCTGACATGCAGCCGACCTAGAGGAATGAGATCCGTCACCGAACCGCAGAGACCGATCAGCCGGAGAAAACTCCGAGCGGTCGCGGACCTGGACTGGGACAGAGTCAGAGCAAAAGCTGAGAGAATCACAGCCTTGGCCTGGGGAACAGCCACCAAATTGAATTTGGTTTGGAAAGACATCCCCAGATGACAAAACGACTGAGAAGGGAACAGGTCCGACTTCTCCTCGTTGACTCTGAATCCTAGCAACGTGAGCAAGCTCAACAGAGTGGCGACATCCGATTCCAGTAAGGCAGCATTGGAATGCCTCTGGAGGATATCGTCCAGATATGCCGAAGTAGTCACCCTGGACTGTGTGCGATGGAATGCTATCACATGCGACATCAGTCTGGTGAACGCCCAAGGAGCCAGGTTGAGGCCGAAAGGCATGGCCTTGAACTGGTAAACTCGCACCAGAAAAGCGAACCTGAGATACTTCTGTGACGCCCGATGCATAGGAATGTGGAAGTAAGCGTCTCGCAGGTCGATGCTGGCTGCGAAATCTCCCTGGTGAATTGATTGGCGGACCGACCTGAAAGTCTCCATGCTGAACTTGGGAGCAATGATAGACTGGTTCAGGATACTCAGATCGATAACCGGTCGGAGTCGGCCGTCCTTCTTCGGCACCAAGAACAGGCGGGAATAGAAACCCACTGACAGAACGTTCTTGATGACCTCGATCGCCCCCTTTGCCAGGAGATTGGCAATCTCCATGGACAAAAGTTCCCGACGTAAAACGGCTGAAGGAACTGTGGTTGGAAGAGGCACCCTTGACAGAGTGGGGTGCCGTCGGAAGGATATGTGCAGCCCGGACCGAACAACATCTAACACCCATGGATCGGATGTGATGGTGGTCCAATGGTCTGCGAACTCTGCTATCCTTCCTCCAACCTGGGACGAGTCGAGGGGAGGACCTTCATTTCGAGCCAAGATGAGGCACGCGAGAGGAGAAACCACCTCCTCTGCTAAATGAAGAATCCTGAGACTTCCCTCGATTCCGCCGACCCCTACCTTTACCCCGTGAGTAAGAAGTAGAGGTGGCGGCAGAAGGACCAGCCTTTTGCTTCACAGAAGAAGCAGAAGGGTACTTGTTAGGCTTGGAACGGCCCTTGCCTCCCCGAGAAGGCTGATCAAGCTGACGAAACAGCAGCTGATCTTTGGAATGACGTAGGACGTCATCCCGGACCGTCGACACGGAACCATGGAAAAGTTGCGGACCTGCCAAAGAAGCAGATCGAAGAGTAGCACGCTGCTCCTCGGGAAGGGATCGTCCTGTGTCCAGCACAGCGTCCCTTCGAACTGATTCCAAATTAGCCGTGTGAGTAAGGTGCATAAGCGCCTTGGACAGCACACGCAAAGGAGCCTGTACCTCGTCAAACTTATCTGGAGGCAGATAAGCAGCCAAAGCTGAGACGACGTGATCTGAGAGAGAAAGCATGCCAAGCATCTCTCTAGATAAGCCCAACGTGGACTCCAGAGTCGTCATTGGAATGACGGCAGACTTGGGCTTGGAAAGCCCGAGGGAAGTGGAGTCCTGATCCAGAACCGTCAAAGCCTGGCAGACTGACGGATTGGCGGAATCGTAGGAACGATAACGCACAGGAGGCAAAAAGGTGTCAACCCTGGTGAAGAACGAAGTCTTCAAAGCCTTGGAATTCAGCTTGGCATCCAATGCTGAAAAAGCTTCAACCACCTGTACCGACTGGCACGGTCGAAGGCGCCCAGAGGCAGGTTGCTCCATAGGCTGTTGGCGCGCGACCGATGATCGCGGCCAGGCTGACACTGTCGGCTGGTTAGCAGGTTTGAGCTCAGGCAGAAACCCAAACACAAAGTCAAGAGCCGCCCCCAAGTCCGAAGACTGCTGGCCCTCGACCTCAAGCATGTCGGACTCCTCCCCAGAGTCGGAAGACACATAGCCCATCGTGGGCAAACCAGACGACGCCTCCCATGGTGTCGGGACACCAGAGGAATCGGAAACCGGCCTGTTTCCAATCCCGGGAGGCGGCGCCATAGGAGGCGCCTGGAAACCACCCATAGCCTCGCTGGAAGCAACAGGAAGGCTCTTAGAAAGAACCTGAGTGAGTAAGGAGAGGGCCTCCCTAAGCTCACTGCCTGTACCGACCGGTTCGACAGGGGAGCGAACTGGCAAAGTGGCTTCACCTCTGACCCTCTTAACCAGCGAAGGGTCACGATCCTCCAAAACACCCGACGCGGGACGACGGGCGGCAGCCGAAACATTTGAAGGCAGACGTGTATAGGGGTACGATGCACCCCGAGGATCAATATTGCGAGAACTCATGAGAGTCACCGCGGACCTCTGCGGGGCAGAAGGTCCAGGCTGCACAAAAGGCGTTGGTCCCCCAAAACTGGTCGTGTGACCAGAGTGAGTAGACGGAAACGCCACGGAGTTCATAGTGTGTCCATTACGAACATCCGAATCCAAAGACACAACTGTGGTGCTCGATAGCGAAGAGACCACAGCGATGAGCTCGGCCGGCAGCCCCTTCCGACTTCGCCGAGTTGAAGTCAGGGAAGGCTGAGGCCGATATCCCACGTCTACAGTATCGGACAGTCCTGCAGTCCCCTGCAGCGAAAAGCCGAGGCCGGCTGAAACAGACAACGAAGCAGACGGGCCAGCAGCAGTAGTAGATACGTCGAGAGTCGTTGAGGCTGGTGAAATAGTGGAGAGAGCACACCGGCTCGGCTCCGAAGGAGGAGTCACAACCCTAGTGACAGCCTCAGATGTCAACTGGAGGGGGACCGTAGTCCCGGAACCAGGCATCTCTACACCAGAACACTCAACGGCTCCCGCAGTATCCACCACAGGAAAAGACTGCACATCCCCCACGGAGGCGGAATAACTCTCACCAGACAAAGTCGGCTCGGGAGGCCCCGAACGACCACGTTCTCCTTTCCCGCGGGAGCGGAAGGCACGGCCACGAGAACGAACGACATGGTTTACTGACGCCCAGAAGGTGGAAGACCATGTTCCACAGACATCACACGGCCGCACGGCCGAACACCCATTACAGGAGGAACAAGACGAATGTACATCGTCCACATGCTTTGGCAGCAGACATAGCCCACAAGGAATTGTCCTGGGCATGATAGAGGTGAGAGGAGCAGAGAAGGTGAGATGAGAAAACAGAACACCCCCAAAGAGAGAAAGGTGACAGAAACAAAGACCCCAGACGGTCGACCGGGAACCACCCAACAGGAAGACTACTCTCAAAAGAAAGAAGAAACACTGTAGGAGTGGTACCCTGCTGACACCTAACTCTAACACAATTATAAAATTTTGCAAAAAAGCATTAACAATAATTGTGAAAAATCTAAGTCCGAACCGCGTGGCACGCGAAATTCGCGCGCGACTCGAGAGAGAGCAAATAAATATACAATATGGACATATAATAGAAAAGAGAATATAAAACACTGTTCCTGAGAATACAAAGGATACACTGTGGTATAATGAATCAGGAATCATCAAACATCGAGCTGGTGGAACACTGATAAGCATGCAAAAACATCTCGACACGAAGCGGATTTCAAAAAGAATGAGTCTTTAGAGACGGTATATGCGCACTGGCAACGGAAGTCGTGGAGTTGTACTTGGGAGAGAGCGTCCCGTACTGGGTCTGCGCCGGTTGCACACGACCCAGTTTTGGCTTATTTTTATTGGTGCTTTTGCACCACTTTTCTTTCCCAACTTGCTTGGGAAAGACAAAAATAGAGAGTATTTTATCCGAGTTAGGGACTTCCACTGTAGTGCAAAGCCTGTAGTAAACAATTGTGAGTAGGTTGATAAGAAATACCCTGTATGGGTTAACTATGGAACAAACTTGCTCCAAAACAGGCAAACATTGTTACACTGGCTCACATCAATTGCATGAGACAGAGAAATGCATGCCAGTTACGTGCCAAAATACGTGTTCACTTGCATGATCATTATACTGTATCAGCTAAAAACGGTCATTCTCAACCCTTCACCCAATGCAGGTAGCAGACGATACTTGCACAAGAAATTCTTGAATTACTAAAGATTTTCAATGTTTGTCTCAAAAACATAGCTTATGCCCCCCCCCCCCCCCCCCTCAATGGAACAAGCTCAATGAGCTTGTTCCAATGAGGGGTCATAAGCTATGTTTTAAGACAAAAATTGAAAATATAAAATTTGAATGGACATGTTTGTATATGGCGCTGCCCGGTTTTGTCCATTATGCTGAGTAAAGTTTTAATTATATAAATGGTCAATGGTACAGCAATTATTCAGCAATTATTCACGAAAACCCTTTAATCGTTTCAGCTCTAAAATTAATTTAATTTTATTAAATTTTATCTGATGAAAAAATGCTTATATTTTGGGGGGAATGGTACATATGGATCTTCTTAACAAGCATTTGCAAGAACATCACAGGAATGAAATCACCGTTCTCGCAATTTACGAAACACTGGTGAGCAAAAATATAGGCTTGGCTTGAAGAAACTTAAATCTCACCCGCCTAATGATGGTGCATAGTAAATATCAAAAGATTCTGATTGGTGGGTCTGAAGAAAAAGATTTTTAAAGAATATTCCTCATACTGCACTAATTTCAACATTTGGACTCCCATAGAGAGCCCAAATATGGACCCAGGGATCTGATTTCAATAAACGTGTAAAAAAATCTTCCAAAGATAGTATATGTGAAATTTGAAAGGTTTTGGAGGAGTGAATTGGGTGAAGAAGAGTCTTAAATGCTTTCTCCATTACCCACAGTGTTACAGAATGCTGACTAAGCATTTTTTCAAAGTCCCGAAAAAGTACCCCATGACAGACCTGACAGAAATTTGCTTAGACCATTCCATTCTGTTGGTCCCAAGGAAGCTTCACACCAAATAAGAATTCTCAGTGCCATGTAGTTTTGGAGATATGTGCGTTTTGAATTTTGTTCTATTTTTAGCTCCTGCGGTTCCCATGGGGGGATGGGAAAATATTTTGGGACATAAATTAATTACTTATGATCAAATAAACCCACAAATTAAATTTGGTTCAAATCAGCCTCTTGGTTCGAAAAACAGAAATTTTGGGCGGGGCGAAAATACTTGCCCTCCAATAATGAAGGCAAATAAAGACCCACAAACTTCTCTTGAACACAACTGAGTCTACACCTCAACAGGAAGCAGCACACCACATATCAAATCTCTGCTACTCCTGGTTCACGAGAAGATTTTTATAGATTTAGGCAAAATTTTTTCAAAATGCAATGTCATAACAAACAAGCATCTCAAATTTCACCTAATGATTAATCGGTTCAGCAGTTTTGGAGAAGACGCAAACACCAAGTTCACGGACGACGGACGGTGAGTGATCAATACACCTCACCCTGACTGAAAGTCAGGTGAGCTAAAAACTCAGTGGACCATGAGTGCTGCAGTTGGGCGAGACGCTTGGTTGAAGGAGAGAAGAAACTTGTAGCTGCTGGCTTTTGAAAGTGTTGTTAAAACCCAATAAATAAATAAACAAGAGGCCCCACAGGGCCTGAAGCGCTCACCTTGAACAGAACATGATCTACATTAAGCAATCCATCTCCATAGGATACACTGCATATCTTTGAGCCCCTCATAAGTGACAAAAACAGTCCAAGCATCATGCCTTTTCTTTAGTTGATCATGATGTAAAATGTGGAGCTCCCCTCTCAAGCCCCTTGATACAACCTATGTAGATTACTCTTCACCTCTAGAGGGTACTGAATAAAAATTGTCTAATTCTTCAGCTACTTGGCCAATTCTGGCTCCTATAGGGAGCTCAAATATCAACCCAGGCACTCGATTTGAACAAAGTTGAATCTGATCTCCTTAGAGATGCTGTATACCAAATATGAAAGCATTCTGACTGGTGGATCTGAAGAACAAAATTTTAAAGAAATTTCCTCATATTGCACTGAGTTCAAATTTGGGCTACCATAGCAAGCCCAAAATGTGAATCTCCACCCCCCCCCCCCCCTCCCCCCTTAGAGATGTTGTATACCAAATACGAAAGCATTCTGACTGGTGGATCTGGAGAAAAAGATTTTTAAAAAAACTTCCCCATATAGCCCTAAGTTAAAATTTGGACTACCAAAGGAAGCCCAAATATTAACATATGGACTTGGTTTGAACAATCTTGAATCTGACCATCATAACAATGAGGGTACCAAACATAAAAAAATTCTGACTCATGGTTCTGAAGAAGATTTTTAAAGAAAATTCACCATAAAATTTGGGCTCCTGCATTGAGTCCAAATATGAATGAATGGGCTTCATTTTAACAAACTTGTATCTGACCCCTCTATGGATGCTGTACACCAAATATCAAAAGATTCTGAACATGTTTTGCAAAATGCTGCGCCAACATTATTCTGATGCCCTCTGCAGAACTCTCTAACAACAACAGAGGGCATTTTTTTACCATTCAATTCTACTGATCCTAAGGATGCTTCATACCATAACAGTTCTCTGTTCCAAGTGGTTTGGGAAACATGGGAGTTTGAAAACATTTCTATTTTTCACTCCTGGGGTTCCCATGGGGATGCAGGGTTTTTTTTTGCATGAGGCAAGTATTTATGACCCAATATTTAATTACCACATACTGAATTTCATTCAAATCGGACCATCGGTTCGGAAAATGGAAATTTTGGGTAGTACCAAAAATCTAACCACTGCCATTATAAAGCCAAATAATGCTTCACAAAGTACGTTTGAACACACGTGATTCTACATCTCAAAAGGCAGTTCCATAACGAATATCAAGTCACTGTACCCACTGGTTCATAAGATTTTAAAAATATTTTGGGAGCATTTTACCCCAACCCCTCCCTATGGGGCTGGGCATGTATTACAAAAATGTAATACCCCTTTGGTACCATTACTCACTCAAACTTTAACTTGAATTGACCAAAACATGGTGTTGATGGATGACAGACGGATGGACAATGGACGGAGAGTGATTAGATATGCCCTGCTTGACTTTGTCGAAGTGAGTCAAAAAAAAAAAAAAAAAATTAAATGGTTCATGTCCGATATTTTACCCAAGTTATTAAAATTGATAAATTTGTCACTGGAGTGCAACAAGGTTTATGCTATATATAGCATTGCAAAGCCTTCTTGCACTCAAGCGATGGAATACTCCGAATACACCGCCACCCATGCTATTCTGTAGATTATCAGGCCTAAAACAAACCAAAAACATGAACTTATGCATGAATATTATTACAATGAAAACACTGTCTTACACAAAGGAATACCACACAATCCAGTGTAGACTGATTTCAAAAAGTCCTCCGTAGTGGAAGGGCAATTTTAACAAACATACAGGCCCAAATACGCTCCACACACAGTGTAAAAATTTCACAAAATTAATAAACATTCCTATATGTTTAATAGGAATTAGGAGTATTGTAAGTAAAAGTCAATTGTGTGGTTGTTTATAAACTTATATTACTTTGTTATCAGGTGTTAAAAAATATTAATATTTGTAAGCACACCCACCCATTTAGATTAGTCCCTGCTCATAGCAGTAACACAGACATACAGTACAGTTGCTGGTCATAATCCTTGCATGGGCAGTGCATGATGTCCATGTATATTTTTTCCAGGTAATAGAAAATCATCATCAATAAAATTTTAATTAATGAAGCACTGAATTGTATCCTGTGGTTCATTAATTAAATTTTTGCTGATTATTGCTGTAAACAATGTTTGAAAACTAATATCATTGCATCCGCAGAAATATTGCCCATCCACGGAAAGTGACCAGTCCAAGGCAGCACAGAGTCAAGGTAATTGTGTTTTACTGTCTTTAATTTCAAATTTTGTTTGTTTTTTTGTTTGTTTGTTTTTTTTGTTTTTTTTTTTGGGGGGGGGGGGGGTGCACCAGACCCCTCCACTGATGAGAGGGTCGCACACCCTCTTGTCCTCACTCCTATCTCACTGCTATGTGGCTCAGGTGATTCTGTGCATCATATTCTTTTTGACTCCCACTAGATACATGTATTACTCTTGCCCCTACATGTAACTTAGATATCCTGGCTAAGCACCAGTATAATGGTAAACTAACATCAAATTGTGTGCTTATGTACATGTACAGTAGCTAACATATTGGAATAGTATAATGTGCTTTGTCAGAAACTTGATCAAGTATTGATGACAAACAACAATTTATCTTATCTTATCCTGGTGCCAGTAATAAACAGTGTAAAAATTCCACAAATTTTTACACTGTTTGTTACTGGCACCAGGTTTTTTCAGCTATTAGCTAACATAAAATTGTGCGCTTCATGAAAATTATTTTGTTACCACCTGTTAAAAATTACTGTTTCTTGTTTTGCTGTTTTAGAAAAAGAAATCACTCCTTTTCTGGCAGGCATACTAAACACCGAGGTAAACTGAGGGATACCAAGGAGAATGAAAACAGGAGAGAAACGGGTATGAGGTGGTGTGTTCTTTTTATTATTTATTTATTGGTGTTTAAAGTCACGTTTATCTGCACAACAGCTTATTGTGACCATGGCAGTTTTATGGATGGAGGAAACTAGAGTACCCCAGGAGAACCACTGAGCATACTACACAAGCACGGTTAGCCTTGTTCGAAGACAGGTGCACCAAGAACATGCAGTATGCCTTAGTACACAGCATACCTTGCCCCCACATGGGTAGTGGGGGTGAAGTGTCTTGCCCAAGGACACAAAACTGATGCCGCAGGTGGGATTCGAACCGAGGATCTCTCGGCTTGCAGTCTGCACCTCTACCTACTGAGCTAATGCACCCCTGATGGTGTATTCTGATTATGTAAATAGATTTAAGCAGTACTAGCTAGTATGTGATTGGTTTTAATGCCATATTTGAGAATTATGGGTGCTGAAGTAATAAGAGTGCGCTGAAAAATCTTCCCTTTGGTATTTAGTAGGTAGCTTGGTAATGGTAAAGTGACTTCACCTCAGTAAGCAACAGTGTGAAAGCTGGCAGCCATCTTTAATATCGGGCCGAACCCAAAAACACTCGTTCTCATCCCAAGGTGACAACAAAGGTACCCAAGAAGTTTCATGAAGATCGGTTCATAAATAATGTACAGCCTCCAGCTTTAGCATATTGGCATGTGCACTTACAGTGTATATGTAGCACTGAATAAATCAAAGTTCATCTAATTTGCATAATTTCTGTACAAGAAAAAAACCTGTATTTTATGTAATGTATTCCATGTTACTGAACAATCATACACAAATTTATTCGAATCAGAACTTTCATACAGAAGTTCTGTACAAAAAACTGATTGCAGTAATTTCAGTACAAAATAGTTGCCAGCGGCCATCTAGAATTTTGGACCCCTCCCCAAAAACACTCATTTTGTATAAGCTTCAAGCTTACTGCTGAATCCACTTCAGTTCATGTTCTATTCTGTTATTTGTTTGTCGTTGTTCTTTGTAAATTTTACTTGATCTGAAATAAATATTGTTTAAACTAAAAACACTCATTTTCACCCCATGGTGATAACAAAGGTACCCAAGAAATTTCGTAAAGATTGATTCCTAAATATGGCCTCTAGCCCAAATTGTATAGAAGTTCTGTACAAAAAACTGATTGAACCTAATTTCAGTACAAAATGGCCACTGGTAGCCATCTTGAATTTTGGACTGCACCCAAAAACACTCATTCTCATCCCAAGGTGATAACAAAGGTACCCTA
This sequence comes from Pictodentalium vernedei, assembly GCA_031216915.1. Lineage (NCBI taxonomy): Eukaryota > Metazoa > Mollusca > Scaphopoda > Dentaliida > Dentaliidae > Pictodentalium > Pictodentalium vernedei. Next base: position 664,107,350 of record CM062295.1, read on the forward strand.
GAAGTTTCATGAAGATCAGTTCATAAATACAGCCTAGCCCAAGCCGTATTGACATGTGCACTTACTGGGTATACATGTAAGTAGCACTGAATAAATTAAAGTTCATCTAATTTGCATAATTTCAGCACGAGAAAAAAAACGGTATTATATGTGATGTACTCCATGTTACTAAACATTCATAGAAAAATTTATTCAAATCAGAACTTTCATACAGAAGTTCTGTACAAAAATGGCGATTGCACTAATTTCTGTACAAAATGGCTGCTGGAGGCCATCTTGAATTTTGAACCGCACCCAAAAACACTTGTTCTCGCCCCACGTGATAACAAAGGTACTCAAGAAGTTTCGTAAAGATCGGTTCACCAATACACCCTCTAGCCCGAACCGTATTGAATTGCTGTTCTGGAACAGACGGACAATGGACCATGACATAACCTTAAATTTGACTTTGTCAAAGTTGAGCTAAAAATGGGGAGTATCCAGAGTATCACAAAACAAAAACCTATTTGTAAAGGACTCCCCCTTTCAAGGACAATGGGACAGCGTTGGCATTCACCGCCATGCTGCCTTGAGGCTGCATTTTGAATTCCTGTGTTTGTTGTTCTTATGAAATATTATTTTATTATTATCAGTTATGGTACAAATACGGTACCTAGAGCACACTTTCAGGAACCCCTGATGTCTGATGGCGATTGTGTGTCAGTGCGTGAGGTGCATACATACTTTTGGGGTTCTATACACCACATCCTTCATTCTGCAATATAATTTGTGTAAATTTATTTGGAATTTATAGAATTTCAGACTTGTAAATTTTATAGTATTGTTTTTGCCTTAGTTATGGTGCTTTATAAGTAATGGGCAATTTAGTTTGAAAAAAAGGGGTTCATGAAGATTCAGTCACAGGAAGATTCAGCCCTCATACTTTTTCAGAGAATATTCGGTCCCCAATTTCATTAATGCCGCCACCCCTCTCTCCTGTTAACCCATATAATGAACATCCCAAAAGACATTTTAATATCTAGATATTTATGCTTGTTCGCAACTTATTATGGACACAAAAGGACACACATTCAAGGTAATTGTGTTTTACTGTCTTGAATTTTTTTATTATTTTTTTTTTTTGGGGGGGGGGGGAGGTGCACCCGACCCCTCCATTGATGAGAGGGTCACACACCCTCTTGTCCTCACCCCTATCTCACTGCTATGTGGCTCAGGTGATTCTGTGCATCATATTCTTTATTACCCGGCCCCACTCCCACTAGATATTACTCTTGCCCATACATGTAACTTAGATATCCTGGCTAAGCACCAGTATAATGGTAAACCAACATCAAATTGTGTGCTTATGTCCAGTAGCTGACATATTGGAATAGTATAATGTGCTTTGTCAGAAACTTGATCAAGTATTGATGACAAACAACAATTTTCATTACCAGTACCTGGTGCCAGTAATAAAATAAGATTTGCAAATATCACCCTGCGTTTTTTCAGCTATTAACTAACATAAAATTGTGCGCTTCATGAAAATTATTTCGTTACTACCTGTTAAAAATTACTGTTTCTTGTTTTGCTCTTTTAGAAAAAGAAATCACTCCTTTTCTGGCAGGCATACTAAACACCGAGGCAAACCAAGGAATACCAAGGTGAATAAAAACAGGAGAGAAACGGGTATGAGGTGGTGTGTTCTTTTTATTATTTATTTATTGGTGTTTAAGGTCACATTTATCTGCACAACAGCTTATTGTGACCATGGCAGTTTTATGGATGGAGGAAACTAGAGTACCCCAGGAGAACCACTGAGCAATGGCAAGCAACTGTGAGCTCCCCAACATACTACACAAGCAGGGTTAGCCTTGTTCGAAGACAGGTGCACCAAGAACATGCAGTATGCCTTAGTACACAGCATACCTTGCCCCCACATGGGTAGTGGGGGTGAAGTGTCTTGCCTAAGGACACAAAGCTGTTGCCGCAGGTGGGATTCGAACTGAGGATCTCTCGGCTTGCAGTCTGCACCTCTACCTACTGAGCTAATGCATCCCTGATGGTGTATTCTGATTATGTAAATAGATTTAAGCAGTACTAGTATGTGACTGGTTTTAATGCCATATTTGAGAATTATGGGTGCTGAAGTAATAAGAGTGCGCTGAAAAATCTTCCCTTTGGTATTTAGTAGGTAGCTTGGTAATGGTAAAGTGACTTCACCTCAGTAAGCAACAGTGACTGTGTGAAAGCCGGCAGCCATCTTTAATATCGGGCCACACCCGAAAACACTTGTTCTCATCCCAAGGTGATAACAAAGGTACCCAAGAAGTTTCATGAAGATTGGTTCATAAATACAGCCTCCAGCCTTAGCGTATTGACATGTGCTCTTACAGTGTATAAGTAGCACTGAATAAATCAAAGGTCATCTAATTTGCATAATTTCTGCAAGAGAAAAAAAACCTGTATTATACAGTATTTTTTGTGATGTATTCCATGTTACTATTTATTATATTTATTTATTGGTGTTTAAGGTCACATACTTATGCACAATGGCTAATCGTGACCGTGACAGTTTTACGGGTGGAGGAAGCCGGAGTACCAGGAGAGAACCACCGAGCAACGACGAGCAGCTGTCAGCTCTCCAACATCGTAACTCTGAACCGCAGCACAGGCAGGGTTAGATTGGTTGAAGACATGCGCACCATCGACGTGCAGTACGCCTCAGTACACAGCGCCATCGTGCCCCCATGTAGGCAATCGGGGTGAAGTGTCTTGCCCAAGGACACAACGCGGTTGCCGCAGGTGGGATTCGAACCGAGGACCTCTCGGCTTGCAGTCTGCACCTCTACCAACTGAGCCACCGCGCCCCCTCCATGTTACTAAACATTCATACAAAAAATTATTCAAATCAGAACTTTCATGCAGAAGTTCTGTACAAAAAACTGACTGCACTAATTTTGGTACAAAATGGCTGCTAGTGGCCATCTTGAATTTCGAACTGCACCCAAAAACACTCGCTCTCATCCCACGGTGATAACAAAGGTACCCAAGACGTTTCGTAAAGATCGGTTCATAAATACGGCCTCTAGCCTGAGCCGTATAGAAGTTGTGTACAAAAAACTGATTGTACCTAATTTTGGCAGCCATCTTGAATTTTGGATCGCACCCCAAAACACTCGTTCTCGTCCCTAGGTGATAACAAAGGTACCCAAGAAGCTTGGTGAAGATCGGTTCATAAATACAGCCCCTAGCCCGAGCCATATTGACATGTGAACTTACTGTGTATAAGTAGCACTGAATAAATCAAATTTCTGTACAAGAAAAAACCCTGTATTTTTGTGATGTATTCCATGTTACTAAACAATCATACACAAATTTATTCAAATCAGAACTTTCATACAGAAGTTCTGTACAAAAAACTGATTGCAGTAATTTCAGTACAAAATAGCTGCCGGCGGCCATCGAGAATTTTGGACTCCCCCCCAAAAACACTCATTCTAACCCCATGGTGATAACAAAGGTACCCAAGAAATTTTGTAAAATCGGTACATAAATACAGCCTCTAGCCCAAGTTGTATAGAAGTTCTGTACAAAAAACTGATTGTACCTAATTTTGGTACAAAATGGCCACTGGTAGCCATCTTGAATTTTGGGCTGCACCCAAAAACACTCATTCTCATCCCAAGGTGATAACAAAGGTACTCAAGAAGATTCATGAAGATCAGTTCATAAATACAGCCTAGCCGAGCCGTATTGACATGTGCACTTACTGGGTATGCATGTAAGTAGCACTGAATAAATTAAAGTTCATCTAATTTCCATAATTTCAGCATGAGAAAAAGCCCTTTATTATATGTGATGTACTCCATGTTACTAAACATTCATACAAAAATTTATTCAAATCAGAACTTTCATACATAAGTTCTGAACAAAAAAAAATTGCACTAATTTCTGTACAAAATGGCTGCTGGAGGCCATCTTGCATTTTGGACCGCGCCCAAAAACACTCGTCCCACGGTGATAACAAAGGTACCCAAGAAGTTTCGTAAAGATCGGTTCATAAATAAAGCCTCTAGCCCGAGCCGTATTGAATTGTTGTTCCCAAACAGACGGACAATGGGCTATGACATAACTTTAAATATGACTATGTCGAAGCTGAGCTAAAAATGGGGAGTATCCAGAGTATCACAAAACAAAAACCTATTTGTAAAGGACTCCCCCTTTCAAGGACAATCTGACAGCGTTGGCATTCACCACCATGCTGCCCTGAGGCTGCATTTTGAATTCCTGTGTTTGTTGTTCTTATGAAATATTATTTTATTATTATCAGTTATGGTACAAATATGGTACCGATAGCACACTTTCAGGAACCGTTGATGTCTGATAGTGACTGTGTGTCAGAGTGTGAGGTGCACACATACTTTTGGGGTTCTATACACCACATCCTTTATTTTGCTATATAATTTGTGTAAATTTATTTGGAATTTAGACTTGTAAATTTCATAGTATTGTTTTTGCCTTAGTTATGGTGCTTTATAAGTAATGGGCAATTTAGTTTGAAAAAAGGGGTTCATGAAGATTCAGTCACAGAAAGATTCAGCCCTCATACTTTTTCTGAGAATATTCGGTCTCAGTCGTGGTCGCATGTCATCACCTCTGCGGTCAAATCCTCACAGAAATTTTTTTTTTAAATATTCTATGCATTTTTTCTATTGTTTTATTTTAAGGATTTATGATTACTAATTATGACAAAATTACAAGTGGGATATGAGACAAACCTTAATGAAGCTGGAACTAAAAAAAAAATAGGGATCTGCGAATCACAAATTTCTTTTCAAATTGAATCTCGAATCGAATCATGTCTCTGATATCGACATCAAATTGAATCCCAAATCGAATCTTAAAAGACAAGTTATTTCATATTGCATCAAACGGAAGTTACGGAACACTGTGATGACCCTTATGCGACGGAGTGAACACCTTAACTGGTAGAGTGCTGAATTATTTTTGGTCATCAAAATTTGTCCACATAAGTTTGCCTTGTTACAATTTATGGGAGAGTGCCAATAGGCACTCTCCCATAAATTGTAACAAGGCAAATCCTAACAGACTAAATAATTTCACTTCAAAGGTGCTATGAACAACATCCACAAAATATGAAGCCTTTAAGTGCTGGTACTGACACTTCAGAGTAAAGCCCAAATATGGGCTTCCAGCACTCTACCAGTTAAACACCAATAACTAAATATTCTCTGTAGCACCATCGCTGAAACAGCTAGGCCTATTGTCCATAGTTTTAGTTTTTGAATGCCTAACTTGTTACTATTCACGTTCTTAAGAACGTGAATAGTAACAAGTTAAGCCTTCAAAAACCAAAACTATGGATAATGTTCTGGGCCAAATTCACACCTTATCTAACAATTAAACATTGTCAATTACTCAAATAAATAGGAATTGAGCCTACATGAATGAATTTTCTAATGACAGTTTTATCCTATTTTTGTTGGAAATGTAACAAATTGAAGTTAGTATGAGAGATTCAAAAAAATCGAATCCTGAGACTGATTCGGGATCGATCTCGAAGCATACACAGGGACCGATCAGGACTATTTAAAATACGCTCTAGCCTCGGAGCGTATTTTTTCAATTCATGCATCAGATTTCAATTTACGGAGTCACACTGCTGTTTGTAACACACACTGCAAGTATGTAATAGCTCTCATCATTTTCATTTAGTACACTATAGCAAACATTAATCTTCACTGTGGTTTCTGACCAAGTCTTGGCTGCCTAAATAGGCAGCCAAGACTTGATCAGAAACCACAGTGAAGATTAATGCTTGGTAATTAAGACCTGAAGTATTAACTTTAGCACTCTACAACAATGATAAATGATAATCATATATATAATACATGTAAGAGTGTCTCTCTCGATTATCCATCGAAAGAATATCAAAATATGATCTGAGAAGTTACGCGCCAACTGAGAAGCCTATTTCTGAGATTTAAGAGCCAGGTCCTGATGTTTCAGAACCAAATACGCACTGGCGCATGCCCAGGTCGGTCCCTGCTTACGTATGGTACCGATATCGAATCGAATCTCGAATATTCGCAGGACCCTAAAAAAAACCTTCCCAAAACAAGCTGAGAGGTTCTCAGCTCGAATCCCAATTGCGGCAACTGAAATAAGGCGTACTGCACATCGATGATGCACTTGTCTTCAACCAGTTGCTAACCCTGCTTGCTTGGAGTAACAATGTTGAGAAGCCTGACAGTTGCTTGTCACTGTTGCTCGGTGGTTCTCTCCGGGTGCTCTGGCTGGGTTCCTCCCCCAGTAAAACTGTTGGGTGGCCCTGGCTGTAAAAACTGTTGTTAAAGCCAATAAATAAAGAAATCAAATTTGCTGAATCCAAGACCTTTGAATGATGGTTTTGATTGGGGTACACGTGTGTGGGGGGCATGGGGGGGGGGGGGGTTATACAGTGGTGCCCACTTAATTGGATATATCTTAATTGCATATCCCTGTTAATAGAATGTAATTTCCCAACACAAAACCATTTACCATGCCTCCAGTACAAATTTGACCTGGTAATTGAATATAGGTTATAGAGTAATCTCCTGTTAATTGAATAAAAAATCTTGTAACATGTTGAGAAATTGCCCTGACTCTTCCCAGCTTTCCTTTGTTATAGACCAATTTGGCCTCAGTACATTCAATACAGGCATTTAATCTATTATATCTTGTTTGACAGAGCTCATGGAGCTCTGTCAAACAAAATATAATAGAATAAATGCTAAGTTTATCTCTGGAATACAGGAAAGTGACACAATCCTTGTTAATTGAATACTCCTGCTAATTGAATAATGTTATTGGCAAAGTGGCTCTTCAATTAACAGGGTTCCACTGTACAGCAAACTGAGCAAAACAAATATCACAAACTAATAATGAAACTATGTACTTGTGAAATTTTCATGTGGTCATTCTACAACATGTTTTAGCTGGTACTATACAGTTTTGAAGGTTAAAGGGCTCAGTAGTTAGAGGTGTAGGCTGCAAGCCAAAGGGTCCTCTATCAAATCCCACCTGCGGCAACCACTTTGTTTCCTTGGGCAATACACTTCAATCCCATTGCCCACGTAGTGCCATTGCATACCAAGGCATACTGCATGTCAATCGTACACTTGTCTTCAACCAATGCTAACCCAGCTTGTGTGCTGTTTGTACGTTAGATGTTTGTAATTGCTCAATGGTTCTCTCTGGATTTTCCCATCTGTAAAACTGTCCGACATGAAGTGACCCTGGCTATCGAAGTGTCATTAAACCCCAATAAATAAATCAATAAGAATCATGTGTCCCTATTCTGGAGAACAGTTCGGGGCAAATTGCCAAAGGATGGTTTGGGTTAGATTAGTATCCAGTTTGGGTCAAATTGTTGGAGGACAGTTTGGATGCAATTCTCATGAATTCCAGTCACTTTGGCCCCAAGTCATTTCGGTCCCAGTCATTACGGCCGCAGGTCAATTCAGCCCCAATATACCAGGTCATTTCGGCCTCTTCAAATATTTTCAAATATTGTTTGAATTTTAACATTTTTTCTATTTAATTTTTTTTCAACATTTTTTATCTCTCAATTAGATATTCAGGTATACATATGATATATGTCTAGTAGATTTTCTTTCATGATGAATAAATAAAAGAAACGTTTCAGCACGTCGAAGGTGCACATGGACTATGTGGGATTTGAAATCCCTTGCGACCTGAATAATTGTATTTGCTTATGAATCCACGACAGCCGGAAGCGAGGGTCAGTAATGTTATTTGGTTTGAGTGTATGCCTTGGAAGTGGGGTACTGGGGTCAGACCCCCGTGGACAGCGAACTGGAAGGGGACTAGGAATTGCGCATAACTACAAGGATTCTGCTCTGTGTTTTAGAAAATGTGGACATATTTATGGTAGTATCAAAATCGCAGTTTGGTGGTTGTTTCAGAAAAAAGAAAAGAAAAAGAAACCCTGTGAACCTCAAACTGGAAGGTGACTAGGAATTGTGCATAACAATATGAATGAATGACTGCATATACTTTGCAAAATTTCAAAGTAAAATAATTTCTCTTACTTATACAGATAGCATCTTAAATGTATGTAAAATTGAACACATGGATAATTTTTAATGTTGTGTATAACTTTTCTGTACACTGTGTAAATACAAATAACTGAACATTACTTAATAAAGGTAATTACCCATTATTTCTAAACATGAACTATGCACTGATCTTTATACATGTAGATCTCTACACTTAAAATGGTGCCGAAATGACCAAGGGACTGAAGTGACTAGGGCAGAGATGACTTTGAGGTCGAATTGACCAGAGGATGAAATGACTTGGAGCCGAAGTGATTGGATACCATTCTAACAGATGAGAGACCTTAATAAAAGGCTTAATTATTACAGAACACATTGAATGTGAATTTACTGCAGAGATAATTGCTCGACGATATACATTGTATTAATATTTTTCAATAAATATCGAACAATCTATTAATATTTTTTTTAAGAATTATTTTCAGGAGTTAAAACGAATATCGTAGCGTATCTAAAATATCCTAACAGATGTGTACTGCTTTTCTTTTGGATGAATCTTCCTTGGGCCTAGTTCTCCCCAGGCCAAAGATTCCCCCAGTTCCCGAAAAAAGATTACATGCCATTTTCAATGGCGGTAAATATCCAAAAGGGTTATTATTTTCCATTTTTTAGTTTTTGAAACTACGAAGCACTGTTCAGAAATACAGATGCACCAAAAAGTAACACATTATTACTTTGTTTTGGTTTCTAACAGGACTGAAAGCAACCTGTCAGTATCACTTTTTTGAATTAAACCCATTTTGTCTGCTAACCAAATCGTCCGCTGCAATTTTAACCAAGTCGTCCTCTACAATTATACCCAACACGTCCGAAACTCGTTCGCGGGGGGAAAGTATTCATGTATTGTATTTTGAATCATTTTTTATTTATTTATATAATAATTTTATTGTATACTTTATTGTATATTACCTATTGTAATATATCTTAATGTACCTCCATTGTAATATATCTTAATGTACCTCCTTGCATTAAATTTCATACACGTGTGAAATTCTGAAAACAGAAATGTCAGAACAAAATAAACTATCCAGCCATTAAATAAATTTTAATTACTGTTTATTCAATGGATTATAGAGCTGGGAGGTTAACCGAAAAACAACTCAGTTTCGGTTATGAAAAAATAACCAACAACCGAGACCGACGATAAACTGAAAAACCGACTTTCTCGGTTATTTGAATGTCACGTGAGAATAACGTTTTTACGTGTTTTTTTCTGAAACAATGGCGGCGATTACAGTCGAGAAGAGCCCTATATGGGAACACTTTATCAAAACTGATAAAATTTCAAAGTCGGCTGAGTGTAAATATTGTCATAAATATATTTCTTGTGAGCATGGAAAGTTATTAACCCAATTTCCGGTAGTGACTCATTGTGTTAGCTACAAATTATTTTTAATTAACTTCGAGTCTTCGGCAGAGACCACGAGAGTTCGTCCTTAAAGTTTGTTTATATTATTTCCAAGTGTCAACGACTCGACAAAGTTTTTACACACTCAGGGAGAGTTTATTCAATCATTATTTAGTTCATACAACTTAATTTTTTTCTGTTATTTTGGTTCAGAATCTGTTTAATAAAAAAAAACGAAACCGTAACCCGACTCTTTTATTAAAATCCGAGTTGTAACCGAAACCGACCCAAAATTCAATAACCTCCCAGCTCTAATGGATTACCTATAATAATTATATTATTACAGTAAAAGTTCTTAAAGTATATGTACGTTATATTAAGTTCCACAACATAATCTTATAATTTTGCAATTTTTCATTGAAGAGCTCCACCGGCACCTTACAGTGAATGACTGCAAAATTATTAGTAGAAGTATTATAAGAATTAATAATATTAAGAGATGCAACAAAATTTGTTATATTAAGTTCTGCAACATAATCTTATAATTTTGCAATTATTCATTGAGGCGCACCATCGCTTTACAATGAATAATAGCAAAATTATTAGCAAATGTATTATAAGAATTGATTATATTAAGAAACGCATCAAAATTTATGGTTTATTAAATTCTGCAACATAATCTTATAATTTTGCAATTATTCTTGGAAGAGCACCAGCACTTTACAATGAATAATCACAAAATTATTAGCAAATGTATTATAGGAATTAATAATATTAAGAAACGCATCAAAATGTGTTATAATTATATTAAGAAATGCATCAAAACTTGTTATATTAAGTTCTGTAACATAATCTTATAATTTTGCAATTATTCCAGGGGGAGGGGGTCCTGGGGGCACCAAAAATTTGCAAGACGTGATGTGGGGGTGGGTGAGTCTCTTGAGTGCACCAAAAATGTGCATTTCCAACTTGTGCAATTTTTTGCATTTTTTAAAAACATATCATTATATCAGCCAATATACGACATCATTTGTGTTTCAAACCTTAAAGATGATGTACATCACACTCTTAACATAAATACAACATCAGGAGGCTTTATATGTTGGGGAAATGTCACACGTTAGTAGGGGGTGGGTATCTTGTTCGAAATGTAACAAATGTACAGACAATATTTTCCTTGACATTATGACAAGCGGACGACTCGGCTTGGGGACGAAACGTCCGTATACCCTTTTTTCAAGCAAACTTTTCCTTTACAGCACCTTCACATTTGGATAATTCAAAAACTGAGTTTCTGTTCATCTTGATATTTCACGAGATACATGTCAATGCATGTCTGTATACAATAGCACCAATATAACAACAATTATCCGTTATAAACTTATATTATCGGTTATATGTACGTTTTTATCGATTGACAGTGGCAGACAAGCTGCAACGAAATCAGGACTGAGAGTTCGATCTGAAATGATGAAATCATCAGCTGAGCATATTGACAAACCTCCAGAAGGCCAGAACTCGAGTAATAATAATAACACTTTGGCCGGCCGCTGATTTGTCGCGGTTCTCGGGTGAGAAGGCCTGGCAACCCCTGAAGTGTAGATATGTCGGCCAATGTATCACGCAAAGCTTTGAGGCGAATAAAGTTGCAACAGAGTACATTTGATTCCTAGAGGGGGGCAGGCCAATTGCAATTGCATGGGCAATTCGACAGCGTAATTTAGGTAATTTTTTCACTGAAATTTACTGTCCACTTCAAAAATCACATTGACGGCTATAGAGAATTCTGTTCTGGAACACATTTATCTGACTGGGTATGTGGAACCCTTTGCGGGCCTACGGCCCGCTTGGGGTTCCTATTAACATAGTGCTCACAGTAAAAAGAGAATTGACTCTTGACTCTATTTGACTGATGGGGAAATGTAGGAGACGGTGATAAAAAGGAATTTTAACCTCACAAAATCGCCAAAACTGTCAGAGAGTTTTTAAGAAATAAAAAAAAAATTGTTTAAAGTTGAATCATTATAATGTAATGAAGTGAACGAACGTATGTGCACCGAGATCGGAGTTTTGCCTATCCATGAGAAAACCTATTTACATCGAGATGATTGAAATAAAACTGAATGAAAGTATTCAGTCTCTCATTTACTCTCTGAAAGAAATAAAAATAAGAATGAACTAAAAAATCTATCTTGTGTTACATAATGGATTTTTATGACATTTATATAATAGATGAATGACTTCAACAAAAAAACGAAAAGTCATAATTGTAAAAATTACCTCTGTGAGTTTGTTTTGACACCTGATATTTATTATTACAGTTATTTCAAATAATGTCTATAAGTTTGCTGAAACCAATGTAGAACATCTCTGTCGTTTTTTTTTTAAATATCTTTGATGAAATTTGAAGCAAATATACAGTACATTCCACACACAACACTAAATTCACATTGTAGTTTCATTGTATTTATAGTCCAGGAATCTGTGTTTTTCACTACGAAATTGTATATGTCTCTATCCACTGGTAGATAGCAGAATGATTGTCTTTAAAATATATTGCTATCCAATGTTCTCCTGGTTCTTTTGATGAATCTGTGTTCACAATATATGCTTGTCTGTGTTTAAGTTTTCGTTTTGGTAACAAGTCTTTTGAACACACTTTTCCATTTAGGGATAATAACCTCTGAGAACTCACACGGTCAAGTATATTTTCTAATTGTATGGTTTCCATCTTCTTAGCCTTGAAAAAGGCTGGCACTTAGCCGTTAATCAAGATATGCTGTAAAATATGACCAGTATCTTTTCACTAAATCTGCCCACTTTTGAATGTTTTTTGGCAGTCTATTTCAAAGTCCATACGAGCACAATATTCTAATAAGTTTATTTATCTTGCTCTCGTGTAGATTATATAGTATAGTCACTGGACACACTTTCTGTAAACATTCTGCAATGTATATATCTATTAATGTTGTTGTGTTGGTTCGATATTCTTCACAGATATTTTTCATTTTCTGTTTAATGGATTTTGTCAATTCTATCAGTACACATTCTTGAAATAATGTTTGTATATTTTATTCACACATCTTGCTATGTACACATTGAATCATCTTATTTAATAGTCAAATATCACTTCTCTGAATTTGTTGAATTTTATCTCACTATCAAATTCTGCATAGACAACAATGTTGATCACCTCTGGAAGAGCTTGAGCAAACTGAAGTTCGAACCTAAGATTGCCAGACCTTATAGAGTGAGCCAATGGCCCACAACTTGATTTATCAGGTGTCAAATCACCCCCCCCCTCCCCCCCCCCCCCCTCAAGGGTATACCCTTTTGCATAATCCTGCAAAGATAAATCAAATGTTTGATTTTGTATAAAATAGCCCATAGCTTCAAATAATGATAAATATGAATTGAGATAAAGTCCACCTTCGAAATTCGGTTCAAAGGGACGTGCTTTAATGGAATGTCCATCTATTATGATTTCCAACTTATTCAAATCGAAATGTTGAAAATTAAATGGATTAGTGCCAATATCTCTATTTATATCTTGATTACTAACTAAACCAAGAATAATTCATTTTGGCATCTGTTTATGAAACAGATAGTCTTCTATTTTTGAATGAAGACCACTTCCAATAGTAAAAGTCTTAATTTCACTTCGTCTTTAATAATGGGCATTTTATAATTTGTTCAATCTATTTGTGCATTAAGATCATTTGCAAATTTTGGAATTAAATCCAAAACTGGTATTCTGAATATGGCTTTTTGGATTTCTACTTTTGTATTTTCATTACCAATCAAACAACATTTAGTTTGAGCACTATGCAATTTAATTCTCATTTCTACACCATAAATACTTATCTTGCACAAATAGATCCAAATGTAATTTACCTCTTAGTTGTACATGTTTGCTACCATCAATTAATTTGGCTCGTTCAGTCAAACCTTTGTCAGCTTTAGTTGTTTCTGTGAGGTGTCCAGGATTATCTGTATACCTCATCTCACTAGCAGCTAAATGTGTTTTTTTCCACATCTTTAGAATAGCTTGACAGATTTTCAAAAAATCTTCAGTAAGCATACATATCTGTACTGGTGGTTATCAGATTGCCATTCACAGTAACATCAATTTTACTGAACATGCTATGAAAAAAATTATCGATAGGAGCAATTTGTGCATCTCCACCCAAAATACTCCCACCTTGGTTTGTAATTTTAAATTGAACTTTAAGTGTAGATGTTGCAAGATCTAACCACTTGGTTGTTTGTCTTGGAATTAAAAATTCTATTGAAGAATTATTTAAAGATGCAATTGGAAATTGTTCAATTTCACCAATATTTTCTATATCACTTGATGTTGGTGATACATTATCTGGATCAAAACTACAACCAAGATATTCGCAAGATCCATGTAACATCATGATTTAATTAAATATATCAAGTGGTCTTGATTTTCGTTTTGAATAAGCTTGTCTTTGATGTGTCTTTCCTCTATGGGAAGGAACCACAGACTGACGTTTTGGTTCTTGTTTTTGTCTTTTTATACCTAAAGCAGATTCACCAACTGATTTCAAAAGATCTTTTCCATGAGTTAATAAAATGTCTTTAGGTGCTTTACATTTTTTTATCAATTCGTTTGTTATTTCTAAACCATGTTTTAATCCTTCTCTCTTTAAAGTTTGAAATGCATTTTTTGCAATTGTTTTTTTAAATGGTGCAGCTGTTCTTATTGCTGTGTGAAAAATAGACCCTAATCCATATTCATATTGCCGTGGTACACCTTGATATACTGGCATCAGTTTTACAAATTTAATTTATGTCTCTGTCTAAAATGCAACTTGACAACTGTCTTGCCACTTGCAAACTGAATGGGTTTACCAGTGTTCCCATTTATATTTATACTGATCTGATCAAAATAAGATTTTGATACTGGTACGTAATGTACATTATCAAATTCTATATGAGTGTTCAGAGACTCTTTATGTGAATTAAAAGGTATCACACGTAGTATTGGTGTTTCAGTATCACAAAGAAATGTATAATCTGCTATATCAGAATAAATAACGATTTGATTGAAATCCATATTGAAGTCCACATTATATTTAAATGCACCTTTTGCTGTGTCAGGAAAAATGACTGGATACATATTGTCTTTTCATCCCAATTTTTGAGCTAAACTTTCTGTCAAATCACTTCCAATTCCACCCACCCCCCCCCCCCCCACCCCACCCCATACTACTTGATACGATTTTTACACGTGATTGACAAAATGAATAACCAAGATTAAATGCCAAATTAAATTCTTTAAAAATCGCCCCAAGTTTTTCGTCAATTTCTGATTGCATTGCCTCAATGACATGTCCACTATTTGCTAATGCACCCGATAAAATACTTAATTCAACAACAGCAATACCTTTGTGTAATGTATTTTTCATACTCGTTTTATTAATATGATTTGATATTTCTCAGTTTGTCACAATGATTTTAAATTATGATTCTTCATCTGATATATTTTTTGCTCCAGAAGGTAAAATTACTTCAACTAATCCCACTTCCCAATGTTCTTCATCAAGATGAATGGGTTTAGATAATTGTGTTTGAAAACAACATTGGGTATTATTTGGAAACATATTCAAAGAACTATCACTCAGAAATGTTATGTAAAACAAATTCATTTTTCTTATCTTGTGGTTGTTTCAAATAATTTAAACCTGGACTTGGAAGAATATATCCTAAAGAACTACTTAATAACACTAACCACAATTCCTTATCAGGGCTTTGTAAACCCTAATGTGCAATGGCAGTAATTATAATACCATAAATGATAATAATCTGTTTGAAATAAGTGACTTGATTTTTTGCAACACGATTTCCACAAATTTTAAATTGTTGACTTTGTTGACATCAACTCTTGTGGTTTCATTAGGTAATGAAGTTTCATTTGATGACATATTCTTTTTATACCAAATCTGATTCTGCTATCCAATTACCAAATTTCTTTGGATAACCTTCCTAATGTACTTTAAGTTCTTTAATAATTTTCTTTCCTACACGCCTTGACCATCTATTAAGAATTGATTCAATTATATATATTTTTATCATCTTTTGTTCTTTAAATTTCTTGTGGATAAAATGTCCCTTGTATATTTTCACCATCCATATCTTCAAGTTTATAAGTGGGTGGTATTGTATGTTTTACATGAGTAATTTTAAATAATAATAATCCAGTTTGGTAAATACCCTTTTTCAAATGTACTAAATTACCAAATTTAAAATGAGTTGTTTGCTTTTTAGATTTTTTACCCTACAAATGTTTAGATACTTCTACTTCATTTTCGAATGATACTGAAGCAGGGGTTCTCTGAATACTACGATGGAAACTATGCTTATAACCATCAATTAAATTTTCCAACACATCAATGTATCTTAATGTATGTTTGTGTGTAAAATATTTCCACATTCGTGTTTTCAATGTATGTTGAAAACGTTCAACAATACTAGCTTTTGTTTCAGGATTTTCCGTTGTGAAGAAATTAATTTTTTGTTTCTTTAAAAAATTTTGTACATCTTTATTTTTAAATTCAGAACCTTTATCAGATTGTAAAGATAATGGTTTACGTCCAGAAGTTTTCAAAATACTCTGAAAAGATTTTGTTAATGTCTGTCCTGATGTATTGTGAATGGGTAATACCTATGCATATTCTGAAAATACATCAATAATACAAATTAAATAACGAAATTGGTCATTGTAAGATTGTAAACTTTGTAAGTCTGCTAAATCAATTTGCCATTGATGATCAATACCAAGCACTATAGTCTTACGTCTTGAAAACTTTTAAAACTTTTTACAGATAGGTTTATGTAAAGTGTAGGTTCTATCTCCTTTCAACCATTTTTTCAACTGATCAAGTGTGATGGAATTATCTTTACTGTGAGCTGCTTTGTACAATTTTTGTATACCTCCATAACCAGCAGGATGTTTTGTATTGTAATATATTTCAGTTAATAAATCATTCAATAAGCCTCCCATTCTTTAGAAATTCTACGTTTTGTCAATTTACGCTTCAGTGCTGACTTTGGTGTTTCTTCACCCCTCTGCACTCTCTAACCTCAACGAACTTTGCATTTTGGAGGCGATGATTGTGGAGTTTCAAACCAGCTATCTTCTGGAGAACTTTGATATTTACTGGATATGGGTATATGTTGTCTATTCATCCATAACCAACGTTCACGATTTCCAACAAAATCTTGAGGGACATTTATATCTTTTAATCCACTACAAAACATTTCCCATCCACATGGTTTAAAACCTTTTTGGTATCTGAGAACATCATTGACTAAATCTATGATATCTGAACCTTTTATGACTTCTCCATCGTAACTTCAAGCACCATGATCATCCAAACTCATGTGTGGATGAGATGATAAACAGATAATAATGAAGTTGCTTTACGTCTCATTGTAACAGGGACACTTTCTATAATACGATCTCATAAAAATACTGATTTTTCTCCTGTTGGTTGTAATGCCTTCTTATGTGACATTTAAATTTTTAAAAAAGTTTCCCCATACTTTTGTTTTTTCTCACTTTCAGACAACTCTGAATTTTCTAACACAGATGATAAATCATTTTGAAGTTGTGCTGTATTTGTAATTTGATGATTTGGGGGTAATCGAGGTTCCATATCTTCTAACATTTGATAAGGTACAAAAGCCATTTTTTTCATATTTTACTCACTAATTTATTTGCAATATTTGTTGCAAGTCCTACAGCAGGTCCAAGTAAACCAAGTGATGGTAAAAAGCACCTTTTCGATTTAAAATTTGTTTTTTCTTTTTAAGAGTTATTGATTTACTAGTGAGTGCTCGTAGTTGTTGACACTTCGGATGTAATGTTTGTTTCTGACTTGGTGTTAGATGTATGTTGCCTTTTAAAAGATTATGACAGCATTCTGACACACAATTATTTAATTCTTTATGTGCATCTTTCATAATTTGTTTTTGAAATGCTGGAGGAGTTTGACTTACACCTATTAACCAGTGCTTACAATAAGAAAAATTTTTGAGTCCTAAAAAAAGGCCTCAAGTTTTGAAGGTCGAGGCCTACTCGTAGCTGATAAAAAGCCCCGAGTTTTGAAGGTCGTGGCCTATTTGGGACTGATTTATACCGTACTGACTCATGTCGAAGCCCATACTCGTGCCAAAGCCCACCCTCCGCTTTTTCAGAATTGTGAACCAGGGTGCCCTACTCAAGCCAAAGCCCACCCCCAAGTTTCAAATTGAACGAAAGTTGTTTGAGACAAGATGTCAAATTTGCAGGCATCAAATGGAAAAACAGGTGACTTGTTGCAACTCTGTACTTACCAAATAGAACTGTAATACTGTATTATATATAGTTTTTGGAGTTGAGGTTTTTGTGTTGTTAAATTCATCTTTTGTGTAATATATTATGTCTGTGTTCAGTGTAATAAGTCTTTATTAAAAAATTATATATCCTAAGCAACATTGACTTGTTTATTTTTTTGTCGACCTCGTTTTGGAAGCTGTCACTTGTTCAAATGAGTGTGCAGGCTGCTGTCAATAGTTGTCTGAAACACGCCCACAACATATAGTTTTCACAGTGGTTGAATATCATCAGAAAGATACTGATTGAACACTTTCGAGCGGTGCACAACTCATTGGAAAGAACACTGCCACTTTCGAGCGTGCACAACTCATTGTGAAAAACGAGTGTTCAGAAATTAATGAGAAAGTGGTAATTAAAGTGGTAATTAAAAATTAAAAATAATTACAAAATTCTGGTATTTGAGAATTATATAACAATATAACCAGGGATATGATTTATGACTTATTGGTTCAATAAAACCTGCGCATTTATCATTTCATCATGCAACATGTGAAGTTATGACTTTCAGTGTAAAATCAATTTTTTGAATGTTGCCAAGGGAGGCAACTATTTTGATATTTATATTCCGCTGTGTAAATTTTATCTGGTCTTCATATTTATGATTTTTTTTATTGATTTTGTGTGAAGCTATATTTTGTTTTATCCGTAATAAGTCTACATATTTAAAAAACAGCTATTTATAAACAGACTGTGTTTGTCTGTTTTCAAGGGGGTGGTTTGCAGTGTTGATTGACATACTTAGGTCCATTTCTGGCTTCGAGAGAAACCTGTACAAAAAAATGAAAACAAACACCGCATGGTTTTCTGTTTGTTTTATTCATTAAATTGAGGATTAAAACCCGAAATCTGAAAATGAAACGAATGTGCAAGATAATTATGAGAATTTTTAAAGCAAATTCTATAAAATTGGTAGGCGGTTTCCAAAGAAACGTAACATACCCAGTGGATACTTACTTGTCTTATATCGCCAATTTCTGATGCATCCCAACATGACTTGCAAGCACTATTACTCGTCCCAAAGCCCCCACCCCCCACTCCCACTTTGCACGAGTCAGTACGGGTATTAATATAAATAAAGTGCAAAACTCTTCGAAATAACTCAAATGTTTTGAAACTGGACATTGAAATTTTCGTGCTGATTAAAAGGCCCTGAGAATACTGGTCTCGGGGCCGATCTCGCGGCCAGGGCCGATCGGCCGCGACTTATTGCAAGCACTAATTAACATTCCACCATATTTTTTAACTAAAGGAATTTTTTGTTTCTTATTGTGTCTTACCATTTTACTCTCATGAAATCTAATGATTAAATGACTTAATAAAATGTATTGCAATTTAAATATGTGCGAAGAGTACAACTTTATTTATTAAAACATTTTCACTTAAGGTAAGACCTTATCCCTTTAACAGGTTTAGGTGAATTCAAAGCTGTAAAACGTGCCATTGTTGGAAAATCTTCTTCTCATGGTATATATTCTAAACCTTTTTTAGACCCCATTGGGTCATGCAATACCTTTTGACCAGCTTTTATTACAGAATACATTGGCTCATGATTTTTTACATCATCTTTTGTTACACTTACACTTGACATACATGTTAACTTAAGTGGTGATACTTTTCTTTGTTTTTGAAGATTTTTTACAAGTAATGCTTTTTTATACCATGCTCGCCAATGTTACTACCTGTGAAAAGCCAGTATGTTAAATTTTAGCTTTTAACCGGCCCTAGTACCTATTTATTCTATATGTTTTTGAATGCTTGGTAATTGGAGAATTATGAGGTGCAATTTCATAATTTGAATACGAGTATTTTTTACCAACATTCCGTTGCTTTTTTATCTCTCCAGAACTTGATGAGTTTTTTGCTTTTTTCTTAGGGGATTTTCGTTTCCTTTTGGGTGATGTTTGTTTCTTACTCTTTGTTTTTTGAATGGTGAACAGAATGATCTACTTGTCTTATAACCATCCCATCGAATTAAATTATGAATGATAACACCACCAAAAAAACACACCACCTCCTGGTTTTAAAATAATATTTTGTTTTGTTACAAGATCTACTCTCGGATTTGCAAGATGTTCAAGATTTTGTTTATGTTTATCCACATAGGTTAAAGTTTGTTTTGGCAATTTAATTTTCTTATCAAGTATGATCCTACTTGCTAATGTAAACCATTTTAAAATTTTCTTAAAACCTTTCTTAAGTAATTTTTGCCTTGCGAATGGGCTTGTTTCTTGACCAAGTTGTTCCAAAGAATGTACGAATATACCATGATGATGTGTAGTCATTGACAAACTTTGACTAACTAACACAAACCCATTAGAAAGTGGGGGATTTATAGTTGTGTATAAATGATGGGGCAAGGTTCATTTTGTGTCACCTAAGGATGAAAAATATCAGTTTTTAATCTCAAAGCTTCAGGAGTTCTAGGATGAAAATCAATTAATAAATAGCCATCATCAATACTTGTTGCATCTTGATAAAATGCATTTAAATGTGGTAATTGAACTTGATTTACCAATTCTTTAATTTATCCTTTATCTCTGGTATTTTGAAATAAAATCAATAAAATCAAATAAAATCAAATAAAATCATATAATGTGCATTTAAACTTATGGTACAACTAGATTTAGATTGTTGAAACATATTTTGTGTAACGTAAATGACACTTGCATTTCTATGATGTCCTTTTCGTGTTAACTATAATTTATTTTTTTCTTCATCTTTATCTCCTAACATATCAAAAACCACAAGATGTGGAATGGTGACATCACTTACAATTTCATATTCATCATCAGGGATACCTTCTATGAATTTGATATCTTCACTTTCTTTAAATAAAGTATATGTATTTTGCCATTCTTTATACCATAACACCAAATGATTTTGTGTGCGTGTGTTTGGGGGGGGGTGGGGGGTTGTTGAAATAAGCCATGTTTCATATCAATAAGCTTTTTGATAAATTCTGTTTTTCCTGATGCACTAGGTCCCGAAATAAAGATATTACAAGGGTGTTGAAACACAATAAACATTTACTCGATGCCATAATTGTTTTTTTTTTGTGAAAAACGTGTTGCCAAATCATTCACTTGTATACTTTCTGTTTCCATACCTTCTTCATGTCTTTTAGTAGGTTTTCCTTTTAAGGGTGCTTTTAACTCAAATAAAGTTTCTGAAGAATCTATTCTTCTATCTATTTGTGGTGCACATTGTCTTTACAAGTAATTGATGATTTCTGTATCATAAATTATATTACCCCACACAACTCTTGTCCAAATATTTTCTACATTATCTTTGTAAAAAGCATTCATGATTAGTAATGCATTACAAAATTCCCAATACATATCATCTTTTTCCAATTGATTATGAATAAAATGTTTTGTTATTGTAAGGTAACCAGGAGTGATCAATTGAAATGCATATAATAATGCCTTACGTGTAATCTTGTTGTCTTAAGGTACGTCTTACTGGGTCCATGGTTGAAATCACAGATGATTTTTTTGTCTGTTCTGATGTACTTTGTGCATCAGGTACCACATTACACCATGTACTTTGTACATCAGGACAGTCAGGAAAATCATTTCTTATATATTCCATCTATAAACATTTTGTCTAACTTAGTTTTGAAATTATTTGAATGTGCAGCTTTTCTTGCAATCATGGTACTAAATGATGTAGTTTGATCATTTAGTACCATGAGTGCAAATAAAGAATTGGAATCTGGAAAATCATCCAGACACTTGGTCATATTTTTTCGTTGTTGAAAATATTTGATGTAAAGTGAATCCATAATCCATCACTGATAATATTTTATCTGGAGGTGTTTGCATACATGTTGGTGGATTGTGTAATTGACAATTTCTTACCAATTGAATAAAAGAACAATTTGGTGACCACTTAACATGTTCTTGTAAAGGAATTTTCTTCCCAATTATGTAAACTTTGTCCACATACAAAACATTTTACTTTACCATCTCCCACATAGAAAAAACAGCTTTAGCTAATTCGTCTTTCTTGGATTTTAAAATAGGATTCGTAGTCATACTAAAACTCGAAAGTCTTACTCTGATAAGGATATAGGATCTGTAGGATTAAGTGGAAGAGACATCTTGCCTGTTTAGTGTTCAAAAGCCAAAATGAGAAATCTGAAGGGTGTTTTATACCTTAAACCCATGAGGTCTTGTGTCATATTTATCCACTACAAAACGTTTTGTGTACACAGATCTGAATGTTGTGGTTTGTCTTTCACTTGTGACTTGTTTGTTTTTCTTTTAATTCTGTGTGTGTATTCATTGTTCAATTTGTAATTGTGTCTGTCGTGTACACATTCCACCATGGATTCAAAATTGACTTTCTGTGATGTATTGCAACCTAATGTGATTCTTTTAACTTTACATGAAGTGTGTATTTGACCATCTTTAATCAGGAGTGCAGAAATTTAAAATTAGCATAACCCGAAAAGAGGTTATGCAAAAATTGTTTGCATAACCCAAATGATTTTGCATAACCGAGTACAGATGCTAAAGACATCTTCAGTGAGTGCCAAAAATACTGGGTACCAAGTATAACTGTTTTTGCATAAATAAGTTCTTTTTCGTCCCTGGTCTTGCGAGCCTCAGCCCCATCGCAAAGACCAGAAATAAATTTGGCATTATTCAGAATTTTTTTTACATCATCTCTCATAACAGATGCGATTGTCTGTATCATCTCAACACAAGCCTCCCTGTTATTTTTTTCCTTTCATTATATTGAGGCCATTGTCCTTCTGTAATTGAATTAGTTTCTGGAACTTTGAGAATGCTTCCTCATTGTTTACTATGAATAGAGCCATTCGGAACATTTTGTGATAAGACTCTTTATTGGATTTCAGGAAAATGGTGTCTATTGTTGGGTTTGACATTGGTGGCTTTGCTTGCCCATTGTGTTGGAATCAATACATGTTTGTGTTTTGTCATTTTCAGAATTACTGCTGGAGAGTTTTTTCTTCAAGTTCAATGCAAATTCATGCAATGAACCAGGTCTGCAGTGCCTTGAAACATTTGCATGATGCACATAGTTCGTGCCATCAATGTAGGTTTTCACATTGTTCAGGGCACTGCCTTTCAATCCTCTTAATTTTGCTTCCTTCTGTATAGAATCCCACATTTTGCTGCATATTATGCAACGTAAGTTTTCAATTGTCCCGATTTCATCAAGGTCATGCAAGAAGAGGTCAGAACAGCACCACTTTTTGAAAGTATTTTCATTTACGGACTCTTGCTTGTGTGCCATTTTGAAAATTCATGCTGCACGTGTATTTTTATTTACTATAAAACACTGGGTATGTTCTGTTTATACAATCATGTTTTCAGTCATAACCACAGTCGTAACGCGATTGTAGAAGCAGTCTATACCTATCGACCAATCGGCGACGTATCGTGTAAAATTAGATCATGACAACCCTGTCACTTTGTAAAACAATGAAACACATTATCAGCTTGTGACTCAATCGGGTCAACCTGAATGTATCAGATACCCATTGCTAAATAACAACAAAACATCCGACCTTGGAGAATTTTTATTACATTAAAATCATGTCAATACAAACACGTTTTATTCAATGCAAATGACAACATGCACAATTTATTTCTGAGCACATCAAATTAATCGTTGTCTTTTATAAATGGGTAAATTGAAGAAGAACGGAAAAATGGTTCTGCCAATTGCAATTTGCACGAACGATGCACGAACGAAATGGTCATTCATGCGATTTCTGCACCACTGTTTAACCCTTTATCCAATGCAGATGATTTCAAAATTTATTATTTTAAATATCATTTTTTAAATTTTTTCAAAAAATTTCAACAAAACATATCATATGACCCCTCTTTGGAACGATCTCTTCGAGCTCGTTCTAAGAGGGGTCACATGTTATGGTTTTGTTGAAATTTTTTGAAAAATAATATTTTTTCAGCTGCTGAATTTGCACATCACGTGGGAAGATGCGGGCGATTCGTTGGGTAAAGGGTTAATGTATTTGTAACCATAATTTTTTGGACCTAATCCTCTATATTCAATAATCTTTGCATCTGGATGTTCATCTGTCCATTGGCCTAACCCACTGTTTACAATCTGTGGGTTCCAAAGTGAGGGGTTATGTATGTAAATACAACTGTCTGTAACAAAATATAATACTCGTCTACCCATACGTCCTATTACTTTGTACAATTCCGCTCGTGCATATGCTGTGACAAAAGATGCAACTGCAACATTAGCTGATTTGTGAGGTTCATAAACATCTGTACACTTTGTATAATTTACTAAAATACATTTATCATGATCAAACAATTCAACATTTTTAATAATGATGTCTTTATCTTGTATCAAGTCAAAGTATTTTGATGGATCTTGTATGTATTCTGTTTTAGTTTTTACATTGCTTTGTGCACTTTTCCCCCATAAACAGCTTAACATGGTTTTAGCAAATGATCTTTGTCCTGGATTTTTTTCAATATTTTCCAAATGTATGTTTTCAATTTGTGCATAGTCTTTCTTAAGTGGGTCTTTGTCTGTTTCTGTTTTCACCCAATCTGGATATCCACTGGCTTCTTGTTTCATTTTTAAATATTTGTTCACATAATGTTTGTAAATTTCTGAAGACCATTCTTCCTATTGCCAAATCTGATAAGTGTCAAGTAATGTGTACCCCACCCCCAATGCTTTAAAAAGTCCAACAGATGTCCATGTACCTATAATACTGCATTGTTCTGCTGTGTGTTCACATTTATCCATTTCTTCTTTTACACATGTAATCCAAAGTGTAAAAAACATTTTCTTGTTGCAATGAATTGGTAATACTGGCATGTGTAGGGTTTGTGGTGGTAAAACTTTACATTTGATAAGTCCCCCCAGACTGTCTTCTATTATTGATGTATATGTTTTCTTTTGTGAGTATATTTAGATGACCTACTGGATATTCTTGGTGTTTACTGACATAAGGATAGAGAGTGAACAAATATCTATGTATTTTATTTCAGTCTGCGTTTTGGTCTGTTTTATGATGTAATTTAATTGTATTTGTTCTCCCCCCAAATAATGCTTCACGTGGTTTAATAGGATCCATGTTTGGAAAAAATGAATTTAATGTTGATTTTACTTCAGGATTTGATTTGCAGAAATGTTCAAGTTCATGTTCCCATGTTACTCTCATGTTTGTTATACCCCAATGATTCTAAATGATGTATGCGTTCCTGTGTATTGCTGAATGGAGTTTGGTAACTTAGTAAATTGATTGGATTTTGCTCATGTGTATTGTCTTTGTAACATGTTATTCACCCATATCACAAACATCCATAAAATTCAAAGATTGTATTTGTGTCTTTGTGAAACCCATCAACATAATAATCCCCCTATTTTAACCTCCCCACCATTCAGTGTATGTTGAATGTGTATGTTTTCTTCCAGTGCAACTGTCTGTAAAAATCTAATGGCAGTATTTGACTTGAGAAGGGCAACCTTTGTCTGAAATGATTGCCATTTTGTTTTCTGGAAGTGAATTTTTTTCTCCAAGCTTTTGTACATGCATTGGCTAAGGTAACAGCTTCTCTCAAGAGGTCTATGCCATCACTATCTATACATCTTTGTCTGAATTCCCCACACCCCCTACCAAAGATATCTACATCTGATTTGCAGTGTAGTTCCATTTCTTTTTGAAAATCAAATCTGGCATTACTAGTATATGTTTGGTTGTACCACCTGATAAAATCTTCCCTATCTGACGGAGACATAGAATCTGGCATATACAATGTTGAATCTAAATACGGACCAATATAATTTTGATAAGCTTGAGTGTTTGCCAAATGGGGGAAATAACCGTTGCTAATTCTGTCAAGCCAAATGTTTTAGGAAATTGTGCCAATCTCATTGAAAGAGAATTTAAAGAATCAATAAGTCTAATAAGTGAAATAATTTTGTTTCCATTCATAATTACATCAGGAGTTGTTGTACCAGTTTTAATGAGGTGTCTTGAAATAAATTGTCCATCAAAACCTCTTAAATTGTGAGAAATACATGTAGCTGCTGTCCCTTTATGTTCCTTACTGAAAAGCCAATCACAAAAATCTGACAAAGTAGACTCCCCTTTAAATATTAATTGTCGTTGTCCAAATTTGTCACACAAAATACATTCTTGATCTATAGTTTTGCAAATACATTCCCCACATGCGTGGTGAGCAACACAGAAATTTGGGATATGATCTCCTGAGTCTTGTGTTGTTTCAAAATCAAAAAATACAAATGGAATGCTTGGTAATTTTTCATCCTCGGGTGAAGAGTATTTTGGAATGAAACACTGGTGATCAGAATTAACTACTTGTTGACAATATTTACATTTTTTGAATCCTTCACAAATGTGTTTTCCTTTTGTTGGATATATTAATTACTTGCACTGTTTACATTTTTAAACTAATTGACAAATTATTTTTTCTTCTTTTCCTTTTGTAGCGATATGGTTATTATATGGTTATTATAGCATGATAAACTTCCAAGTTGTCTATTATAACTGTAACAGGTAATGGAGTGTTCAGGAATACATTTTGTTGGAGCATAGCAAACACAACCAAAAGGGCAGGTGTGATGTTCTCTGTTATTATTCCCTTTACTGCAAAGTTCACAATAGTAGGAACATCCTAAAACCCCCGTAATTGTAGTGATGTATCAAAATGCTGATCATGGTGGTAAATATGAATAACTTTACCATCAGTGGTGGTATTCGGAGGTTTGAATAAAAATTCACTTTTTGCATACTGTGGATGAAGTTTGATCAACCCTATGGAAAACTCAATGTTAAAAATGCTTGGGTCTATAATGCCACCCCTAACTATTACTTATGAACCCAATACGTGTACCTCAGAAATGTATACAAGGGGCAGCAAGTCTGCCCTCGAGTCAGAATCATGCCTAACCGTCTCAAGCGCAACATCGCAATTCTCAAGCTCCTGATAAAATGGAACCCAGTACTAGTCAAATCCATTCTCCGATATGCCAAAAAAGATTTGATAATGTGTCTGTGTGACTGTGCCTCCAATATCATTAAGGATGCAGTACCACTCACAGAAGCACAGAAATCCCGACTTGTTCGTCAGAAACAACTAGTGAGAGCGGTTGCAAAGAAGGGTATCTACAAGAAAAAGAAGAAGCAAATCTTACAGAAAGGGGGGATTCTTGGGTGCTCTATTACCACCTGTGTTACTGAGTGTGGCCAATGGTATTTTTGGATGATGGAATATGCAAAGAAAATGGTTTTGCTAGAACCAAAATTATTGGAACGGTTACAAGACACTCCAAGTCAACCGAATGAACAGGCTGTTTCATCATTGGATTGAGAAATGAGAGATATTCTTGATGCCCCTTTTCTTTCAGCTGATGAAAAGATAACTCGATATAATCAAGTATTGCAATGATATTTAACATTTCAGGAGAAGGTGGTGGCCCTTCGACCCATCAGAGTAGAAATCGAAAGGGAGAGTTCAGACCAAGACATTTTGGATTCAGTTCCAATGACGATGAGGAAGAAAGCAAAGTTATTATTGAGTCGTATTAAGAATGACCAAAACATATCTTGGAATGAGAAGGGTGAACTGATCCACAAGGATCAAACGATGCATGGGTCGAATGTGACAGATCTTCTAAACGATTTACTCAGAAGACGGAAGACATTCCAGACCAAGGGATGGGAAGTGTTGGCCCAAGCCGTAAAAGATAGTAAGATCCCACAAGAGTTGATTAGTCATAAAGATCGATTTCATGAGACAGGGACCAGTAAAGCTGGAGACGAAGCCTTCTAAATGAAAGAAACTTAAGAAAATCCCATGGTCTGAAGTATAAATAGGACTGGTTTTCACTGATGAGTTGGTTGGGTCATTGATGAGTTGTACTATGATACAGAGGCACCTGGTAGTTTTGGTGGTGTGGACGCCCTACATAGAGTGTCTAAGAAAAAGACTAAACAAGTCGTGAAATGGTTCGAGACACTTACACTCTTCACAAGCCTGGTCATCGTAAATTTCCAAGAAAGAGAGTGACTGTTAGTGGTATAGATGCACAATGGCTAGCTGACTTGGTGGATTTAACAAACATAAGTAAATTCAACCAAATATAAAGTTTTTGTTGGCGTGTATAGATATATTCAGTTAATATGCTTGGGTGATGTTATTACAAAGTAAATTCGGAGGTTCCATAGTAAAAGCTTTCGCTAAAATTTTCAAATAAGGTCGTAAACCAGAAAAATTACAAACTGATCAAGGCAAAGAATTTTTGAACAGAAAATTTCAAAATTCCCCCAAAGATCACAAAGTCGGTTTTTTCACTGCACACAATGTGGAAACAAAATGTTCCATCGTAGAAAGACTCAATAGAACTTTGAAAACTAAGATGTGGAAATATTTTACCAAGAACGAAGCACTGATTTTTCCACTTCCCAAATTGGTCAAATCATATAATCACACTCATCATCGAAGCATTGGTATGGCCCCCGTAAGTGTCAACTTTGAAGACCAAGAAGTTTGGCAAAGGTTGTCTGGACAACCTATAAATCACAAGTCCCCAAAGTTCAAAGTGGGAGATAGAGTGAGAATCAGTAAAGTCAAGAAAACTTTTCAAAAAGGTTATTTACCCAAATGGACCGAGGAGTTATTCACAGTGGAATCTGTCAAAAAAGTCACCCTGTCACAGATGCCCTAAAGGACGATGGTGGGGAAGTACTGAGAGGGTCCTTCTACACTGAAGAACTTCAACGAGTGGCACACAAAACTATTTACAAAATCGAACACATACTCTGGAAACGTGGTCGAGGTAAGAAAAGGGAATTATTCATGAAGTGGTTAGGATATCCTTCGTCCTTCAATTCGTGGATCAAGCCGAGTCAACTCACCTATAAAAGGAAGTGAACCAGCTCGAGTTCCCCTGAGATGGAAGATACGAACGGATCTTGGCCTCTGTTTGGAAATATTTGGTAAAAATTTCCCAAATAATCATACTGTACATCATCATCATCACAAGCATTGTTAACGTCACCCTCGATAATACAGATAGCAAGCTGCGGATGGCTCTTCAAGGTAGTAGTATAGGATATTTATTACCTAATCTGAACATCAAGAAAAAGTGATGTTTTTTTTTACCCTACCAAGTTACAGTTCAATGAACGCGTTCCCAGAGAACACGCTAACTACGTGCACCACACACTTATCACAACCGGTGAATCTCTATGGGAAGCGGGTTTAGCAGAGATTCAGTATCCAAACTCTTGGTTTAACATTCGTGGGGAAGAAGCTTTCGTCATAGTGTATTGGAGTTCGAAAAGAAATGATCAGCTCAGTCTGAAAGAAGGTCGGTGTAATATGAGGATTCAATGGTGTAATGGTGTTAAAGAAGTACTGCTACCTCGCCACGACAAGATAGATTTTGAATTGGAGGAGGTCATTGGTAAAGTTCGAATCAAGGCACGAGATGGGGTCGTAGTCACATTAAGTCCGACTCTCCAAAAGATCTTTGGTTTTGACGAGTGTGTTTTTAAATCAGGAACTTACAATTCTTCGAGAGATTCTGATGTCAACCAAGGATTTTATTCTCTCTATGTATACTGTGACTTGGTTCGTACGAGGGTGCCTCCATTTCGCATCGTACCCGTGAGAGGCAAATATCAAATATGGAAGTATTATCTCCAAGACATTTGAGAACTTGTACTATGTACCCGTGGAACGAAAGAATTTAGGCACCGGCAGGATGTATATATATATAAGGGACGACATAGGAGCCAATGTACCATTCGAGTTTGGGAAGGTGACAGTGACACCTCATTTAGGAAATCGAAGATCTCTTCATTTCACATAGACATGACTTACTGTTGTAATGCCAAGTTGTACGAGGTGTATTACACGAAACAAGCTGGGAATGGGCTACCAGCTTTTTCTGGAATACAGATACAGAGAGGTTATGGTTTGGGTAGTATATTGTGAGGACTGAAGAATATGGTGTTACCCTTATTGAAAACTACGGTCGAAACAGTGGGAAGACAGCTCGTTAAAAAAGGAGCAGCATTCGCTGGAGATGTCATCAAAGGGAAAAATGGAAAACAGGCAGTGATCAACAGACTCAAAGAACCTGGTGCTTGAGCTTGGAATGAAGTGGTGGGTGGCTCGAAGCCACCAGGCTGCAAAGGTATAAAAAGGCGTGCACCACTCACTGCCAGTAAATCGACATGAAAGTGTCAATGACACTGTAGCTCAACTTGTCAAGACAAAGACATGTACATGTATAGTATGTGACACAGCAATGACAAACATCTAGATAATGACCTGATAACAAAGGTACATATAAAGTATTGTAACGGTCTGTACATAAATACTGACCATTGCCTGTAACAAATGTATAGGTAAAGTATTGTAAAGGTGGGTGACAGTCAGATGCTAAACTAGAAAAAAATCTGCTGGTGGCCATCTTGAATTTCGGACCACACCCAAAAACACTCGTTCTCATCCCACGGTGATAACAAAGGTACCCAAGAAGTTTCGTAAAGATCGGTTCATAAATACGGCCTCTAGCCTGAGGCGTATAGAAGTTGTGTACAAAAAACTGATTAGACCTAATTTCGGTACAAAATGGCCACTGGCAGCCATCTTGAATTTTGGACCGCACCCAGAAATACTCGTTTATTTATTAAAAACGACCCATACATCAGTGGATACTAGTTCTAGATTCCTGTATGTCCTACCCCAATGATATCCGCCCAAAGCCACAGGAGCCTATTAAGACAGGGGCCCCCTGTGCTCACTCTACCAATCCCTATGTGTGAGCTCCCAGTGGTGGGCCTGATGGGTGGGACAGACAAATGCAAACTGTCACATACTGTTTTTAACCCCTACCGTTCTTCGGGAGGCACCAGAATCGATCTCCCTCAGAGTCTAGTAACTTAACCTTCTTCCCAGTGGTGGGCCGGGAGAACACCCAAATGCAAACTGTCACATTGTTTTTTCGCCTCAATCTACATGAAGTTTTATCTGTTCTCAGTAGACCAAATATGGACCTTATCTCAAAGACATATTCCCAGCCCAGTAAGCACAAACGATTACACTGAAACTAACATCTAAGCACAACCCCTACTACTACTGCTTTTCTCTGACAGACACTGGCGCTTTAGGCTATCTTGAAATTGCACTCCAAGATTGGGCATCAAGTAATTGGAAGAATTACAAATCTATTGGTTGTTAATTCCAGTTGCCCACTATGCATATTGTGTATGATACACAATGTGTATAGCGGGCGATTGGAATTAATAACTAATGAATTGTTTACGATATTTTTTTCTGGGGAGATCGAGTACTAACTAGGACCGTCTGGGCGTTGCCTCATTCTCCTACTTCCTTGAAGAGAAGTGGGAGGAGGGGGGAATGACCAAAGTTAGACCTCAGGGGGGGAAGGGGGCGTGCGAAAACCCCAATACGACCTTCAAAATATCATGATTGCCCCCCCCCCTCCAAATGGCTAGCCATGCCTCCTCCATTATAGAATCCTGGCTACACCCCTGCTAGATATATAAATTTCTCATATTTTGGTGCGGGGGGGGGGGGGGGGGCAAGATCGACATAACGCTGGTTACAGTTTGCATTTGGGGGCCCCAGCCCCCCCCCCCCCCCCCCCCCCCACTGGGAGCTCACACATAGGAGATGGTGGAGTGAGCAAAAGGGGTCCAGTCTTAATGGCCCCGTGGGTATTATTGGGGTAGGACGTTCATGCAGGAATCTAGAACTGGTATCCACTGATGTGTGGATGGTTTTAATATTTATTATCACCTCGCATGTATTATAAATGGTTTCTGTCAAAAAAACTTTCTGCTGAATCCCTCGTGGTGAATAGAAAGATCTAAATCTTACGCATGCGAATTAGTTGCATCTCCGTCGAGCAAGTAGGCCTATGATAATATTCACCCCATCGTTCACCTCAGCAAATTCGTTGTTTTCCTTACACAAAATGGCGTGTCGATCAGTGTCGATAGCGAAATGATCTATTTTCTCTTGAAAATAGTCTACAATGAAACAAACAATACTTAATCTTCGTTACATATATTTATTATATTGTGCGTTTCATTAAATTGTCATATTTCACACATTCAGAGGTACATTTAGTACTTTAAAACGTAGTTTTTATACACTTGCAGTCCTTTTTACCGGATACCGTCCTTTTTAACGGCAAAAAGTATGTCCCTGCAGAGAGAATGAACATTGAAACGTTTTATCAGGATGTTCCACAACAAGTACTGGGGCAGATGCAACATGGAGACTCTCGTTCACTGATTGGTCTAGAGAAATTCGAGTAAGTACAGAGACCACTGCGCCACATGAAGTATCCATTGGAAGAACACCGCCCCAAGACTTTTGAAAATATGTTACAAAGAGAAAGTGCAAAAACTCCGAAAGAACTAGCGAGAGCTGGCTTCTTTTATTTGGGGACAGGAGGCAGAACTCAATATTTTCATTGTGGAATAGTTGTGCGATTCTGGGATAAAGAATATGATGTTATAGGAGAACATTTACAATATGCTCCAGAAGAATGTAATTATATTCACAACCTACCCGAATTGATGGAGGAGGAAGAATCCAATGAAGAACAAAAAGAAGAGGCCGTCAAAAAGGAAGATTCGCGGAAATGTTGTGTGTGTTTATTAACTAAACCAATGTCGGCGGGTCCGCGACCATGTAATCACTTGTGCCTCTGTACTGACTGTTGTAAATCGCTGAGAAGATGTTCAATCTGCGGAAAGACAGTTTATGAATACTTGACAATCTACATACCATAAAAGTTGTATTGTGATTTGTTATTCAATAAAAGAAATTCAAATGTAAAAAGAATGTGTTGTCATTTTTTTCTTTTTAGTATAACGTTCCCATACCTTAAAGACTTGACTGAGAACA
Organism: Pictodentalium vernedei; assembly: GCA_031216915.1. NCBI lineage: Eukaryota > Metazoa > Mollusca > Scaphopoda > Dentaliida > Dentaliidae > Pictodentalium > Pictodentalium vernedei. The sequence goes on from CM062295.1 coordinate 664,140,167, forward strand.
CAAGGGGCATGAGGGTAGATCAAGAGAAATATTTTCATGATCCTCTCATTCGAGTTTTCAAAACATCCCCAGATGGGTATTCTCCGATAGGTATCCCCAAAAAGGTATCCCCAAAAGGTATCCTGACTGTAAACATAAGGGTCTTGAGGTTAGATCAAGAGAAATAGCTTCATGGCCCTTATGTACACATACGGGAGAGTCAGTATATTAGATAGAAGTCATTACAGATCAAAGAATGATGGGTACAAATGGTCTAAGTAGACGAGGATTCTTAGGGAATCCGAACCCATTTGGGTGATTTCGGTGATCATTTCGGTGATTCTCGGGTTGATTTGAGTAATTCTTGGTAATACAATACTCGAGTACAATGAAACACACCCTATAGTTGCCGTATAGCACTACGTGATACTATTTACATCAAAGATTCTAGTTAGAATAAGTCTGTTTCGGTAAACATTTCGGTGAATTCCGGCCCTTCTCAGGCTCATTTGGGTGATTCTTGGTAAAAAAAAATGCTCTAGTACAATGGAACACACCCTATAGTTGCCTTGGAGCACTACATGCTACTATTTACATCAAAGATTCTAGTTAGGATAAGTCCGTTTCGGTGATTTCGGTAATCATTTCGGTGATTTCTGGCAATTCTCAGGCTCATTTGGGTAATTCTTGATAAAAAAAAAATACTCTAGTACAACGAAACACACCCTATATTTGCCTTATAGCACTATGTGCTTCTATTTACAAAGATTCTAGATAGGATAAGTCCGTTTCGGTGCTTTCGGTAATCATTTCGGTGATTTCTGGTGATTCTCGGGCTCATTTGGGTAATTCCTGATACTTCGATTCAATCTAACATACCCCCAGAACATACCCCTGTCCTATAAGAAGACGAAGACATCGGGTCACCTAACAACCACGTGCTGCCATAGAAACCAAGATGGCGGACTCCACTATACAAAATGGACGACGGAAATGCATATTACTCAAACAATACGCGCTGCGCATGCGCTCTAACACCACTCATCACTATGGGTATAATGTCACAAGATGGCCGCTCACGCGGGTTACCATGACAACTCAACTTGGAGGCGTCCGGTTACGTCACTATGACGTCACATGAGATCCGGAAATAGATCCATGCGACCTATACTACTGGTATGCTTGACAGGCGCCTATGCCAACGCCAACAGCACCTACCAATGTCCAGGAACTCGTCACTGCCCTTTAAGAAGAATGGAATAACATCAATCAAGCTGATATTGGACGCTTGGCGAGGAGTAGGCCACGTCGGATCCGCACTTGTCTCGCGAACCGAGGAGGATTTACAAGATATTGAGGTCTTGGACTGAATGAGGTAAATTCTCTGACTGACCGTCCATGTCTTCTACAGTTCAGTTCATGGAATGTGTGCTTGTCAGACACCCAACTAGCGCTGAAATCAATTACCATTCACCAGATGTCACAGTGCATTGCCTCAACTGTCTTTTTGATGAAAAAATAAATATATTTCTTCATATATCTCACTTTTATCAAATAATGCCTACATTTTTTGAATAGTATATTTGAAAAACAAAGTTTAAAAAAATCTCCAGAACCATCAATTAGAATATTTTGAGGTCAGATTCCTGTTTGTTCAACTCGAGTTCCTGGGTTAATATTTGGGCTCTCTATTTGAACCCGAATTTTAACTTTGTGCAATATGAGGGAATTTCTTTAAAAATCTTCTTCAGATGCACTAGCCAGAATGCTTTCATATTTGGTATAGAACATCTCTGGGGGATGGGGGCAGATTCCTGTTTGTTCAACTCGGCCCCTTAGGTTAATATTTGTGCTCTCTATTGGAGCCCAAAGTTTAACTTTGTGCAATGTGAGAAAACTTCTTTGAAAGCTCCTTTTTTAGTTCCACCAATCAGAATGATTTCATATTTGGTATACAACATCTCTAGGGGAATGAAATTAAAGTTTGCTCAAATCGGGTATCTGGGTTGATATTTGGGTTCTCTGTTGGTGCCTGGATTTTCACTTAGTGCAATATGAGATTTCTTTAAAAAATATTCTTCAGATCCACCAGTCACAGTCCTTTCATATTTGGTATATAATTGTAACAGGAGGAGAGATTAGTGCGGGAGCCGGGGTTCGAACCGTCGACCTCTAGCACACAAAGCGACCGATTTACCACGAGACTAAGAGATCCGGACCAACCAGGCTGGTTGGTGAATGGCCTTTATACCTCGACCGCTACACTACTCTCCCCTTCTTTTGAGATTCACCACAAGTGAATCTCACCCAAGTTCCTCCCTCAGAGCTGTCGAAACACCCAATTTTGTTTGCAAGTGTCGTCTTCTGCATTTCGTGTTAAGTAAAGGGTTAACAGATTGAAAATCTCCATGGGGCATTCTCATTCCTTCTTCACACACCAGTGGCAACTGGTATTCCAATAGATGGGTAACTTATCTTGTTGATTTTCGCTCGGGGAGAGGGGGAGGGCAAAGGCTTAGCACAGGCCACAGAACTTTGGGAGACCCAGACCTGATCTAAGAATCCTGGGTCAAGCCCCTCCCCTCCCAAAGTTCCCTCCAAAATGAATAGCAACAAATGATGCTCGATTTCGCTTTGACAATGAACAACATTTGATTTGTGTGGAGTTTGAACCAAAAGATTATCAAATTTGACTAGCAAAACATACTGGATTAGGAATTTAATTCATGTTGTATTATTCTGTCGTACTAGTAACCCATAGTGCGTTTGCGATTTTACAGTAACCTCCTCGTAACCCAAACGACCGATGTTAGGGATGGGCGATACACCGTAAATACCGTTCGGTATCGATCCAATACCGATTTACCGTGTCCAGGGAATTTTAAAATAATTTCAATATTGAAAAATATTCCCGACATTAGTAAAAAAAAAATAAAAGGACAGGCAACAGAACATTAAGCAAAATTACCGACAAGAAACGCCTGGTGTTCAACCGACGATCGGAATCAGCCACCACAATCGGCCGATTGTGGGCAATCGGACGACAACGGTAACGTCTCCTGTAACTTCGGTTCAACCGATTGTTGCTAAGCATTTTGTGATGATTCAGTAACCGCATTTTATTATCTTCTGCAATTGTTCAATTGTTAATGTAAAATGATGCCATTCAACAGAGTTGAGAAACAACCACAATGTGTATTCTTAATCTTTCTTCGGGAAAAACAAGTTAAATTGTGCGTACTTACAGAAATGGCCAGTTCAAAGTTCAAACCGGAAAAGTAACGGTTGCACTCCACTGTCTCAGGTCGCAGTAAAATTACCAGTCGCACGCATTTGGGCGGTAAACGTGAGCCACGTTTGCCACCGAAGTGAGCGCGACTGGTAATTTTATTGCGCCCCCAGTCAACAAAGTTTAACACTGTGAAAAAAATGTTCAGTTTAATGTAGTTCTTTCGAGCCTCGACTTGTCCAGTAGTGCACGGTATTACAATTTGAGTCGGCATCAGAATTGGCCAATTGTGAGCTCAAATAACCGGTAATCGGTTAGCGACCATTTTTGGTAATCGGTGGAACACTAGAAAAGCCCATGGACTATGTATTTCTAAAGGCAGTCACCACCGGTCAATGTGTGTAACTCAAAGGATATTTCCTCTTAGCCTTTTTGTCACATGAAATGACCGATGGGCGAGCCATCGCGGTGCTTCCAACATTTGGACACATTTCCCTTGTCTGCTGTAAAACTGTGAACCACAATTGCTGGACAGTGTACCGAAAATACTTGTATCGATATTTGTTTCGGCAGCAATCGACTCCGGGTTGTGCAAAAAACATGGACGATATCTAACTTCTGAGCGACGTTGACGTTTCACCCGTGTTCAAACGTCGATAAATAAAGGATAAAACATAGTTTGGATCAATAAACTCTGCCCAAATGTAAGGAAATACGTGTACTATCGAATGCAGCTTGATATATATTCGTATTTTCGATTTTTGAGTTCCCAATAAAACTTGTTGGGAAATTTTACCACAGATTTGAAGTGGAGGAATCTGAACGTTGAGGGTTAGCCACTACGTTCAGATCGCAGAACTACAAACATACCACTGATATTGGTATCAGAGTGAGTACATGTATGCTGTCCACACCGAATACCGTACCGATACCGAGGTAAGTCATTCTAAAAATTCCGATACCGAACTTGAAATTTAAATACCACCCAACTCTATCTCGTGTTATTTCCACGCCAGCAACAGTCGCCAAAAAAGCCGACAAGCTCCACTTGTGTGCATCAAGGGGGGTAATTTCTTCTGATCTCAAAGTCAAAATGCTATTTAAATCGTGGGAAATCCCCATGACAGTGAAACAACAGACTTCAAACATTTTCGCGTTATTTAGTGCATTTAGGTATATATTTACTGTTTCACCCAATCTGTCTGATATAAAAACAGACAAAGAAAAGAGAAGCACCTGATTTACATCAGAAAGAAAAATTATACTTTCACAACTGTAGTTGTTTCATGGGTACTTTCGGTTTCCTATAGCCCACACAGTAAATTTCTCGAAATCACCAGACAATTTTCAAACAGTTGTTGAAGCGAATCTATCACAAAACATCGTATGTTACACTATCCAAACATTTCTACAACACATCTATTTATTTGGAGATTCTTTACACACATTATATGCTGTAAGGATGTTTGCTGGCATCTTCTGACGTTGATTCAATGTTAATGTTTCTGTACTGAAACTAACGGAGTCTTAACAAACACTTTCAAATTCAAGACAAAAAATATGCATGTTTTCTTAAGATAGATAATACATACCTTCCAGGAAAGATCGGCATTGTATCAACAAAGGCCCAGGCTTCACATGTTCCATGAAGAAAGCCGAGAATAATTCGAGCCTGCGAGTGAAAATTTCTCTGTTGGTGATATCGCTATACTCTGCCATTGTTCAGTTCACAGAATTCCATAGGTAGAAATTTTGTAAGCATATTAAGGATTTAAGTCATTTCAAAGCCGCACATTCTCCACACGCTGGTTATATTCCCTTCGACAAAGAATCACAGGCCAATTCTAAAACATGTTAATGGAACGTGTCAAATCAAATGCACAGATTCAATACGCCATTGATCAATGAAGAAAAAAACTACTTTCGCAATCAGAAGGCGCATGACAAAACTAAAGTTTGTTTCAAAATACTTATCTGTGAAGCGCAAACTGCAAAATCGATTCGCGTCCTCTCGGTACATGGGCGGCGGAACGATTTTGAAAGTTGTGGGGAGGGACGAATCGGGCGATGAATGGTCGTCGGTATGAACATTTTAAATTTCCGGGTCCCAAGAAACCCATTTCCATGCATCTGAGTGCATATTTTGAGATTTGTCAGATGTATTTGAAAGATTTCACACTTCGAGAGCCGTTAAAAAACGTCGGTAAAGCATACAGGTGAGGTCACTTTACCAAACGTTTACAGCAATTATACTATCGGTGGATTATCTTGTCTGGGGGTGCATTTAGTACTTGTGTATCTGTAAGATTACAATCTACTTCAGTTAACCGATTTATTAACAGACTCTACACATTTTAGCGTTTGCAGCCACTTTCTGCAAAAAATGTTCCGAAATCCGTCGAAACTAAACCAGTACAAGAGAAACATAGCTGGCGAAAATATGGGTGAGGCTCTGGATCTGCCTCTTGTTTTACCAGTCATCGGTTGTGTTAAAATATCTGCATACAAAAAAAAACATGGCCCGGTAAAAAAGTGAAGGGGCTGAAGAATTTTCACTACTACCGTATGGTCTTGCACTGAATGACCGTAGCACTTTTTTTTCCATGTCTCATGTTTTTAAGAGATTCTCATACATTCCGGCACAAAGTTACAAACAAACTTATTAATCCTTCCCAAAGTGGACAAATCAAAATTTCAATTAATGGTTTCAAAGCCAAAATATAATGAACCAAACAGCTGATCTTTCCTATTTAATCTTACTCACAACTTTGGGTACTGGGTCACATGTTCACTTATTTAGGCTCTCATAGCCTCTTAATTAACCCTTTGGGGGCGCGGTGGCTCAGTTGGTAGAGGTGCAGGCTGCAAGCCGAGAGGTTCTCTGTTCAAATTCCACCTGCGGCAACCGTGTTGTGTCCTTGGGCAAGACACTTCACCCCCATTGCCCACGTGGGGGCACGGTGACGTTGTGTACTGAGGCGTACTGCACGTCGATGGTGTGTCTTCAACCAATGCTAACCCTGCTTGTGTGGAGTTGGTATGTTGGGGAGCTGACAGTTGCTCGCCGTTGCTCGGTGGTTTTCTCCGGGTACTCCGGCTTCCTCCACCCGTAAAACTGTCACGGTCATGGTTAGCCAATGTGCAGAAATATGTGACCTTGAACGCCAATAAATAAATAAATAAATTAACCCTTTGAACGCTAAAGGCCGCCTTTCCGGCCAGGGAACATGATACGTCATAACTTCATTAAGTTTGACGGCTTCAAAGCGAATATGTGAAGTAGACCAATCAATATTTTCAACGTGCTGCCCCAGGGCAGCACGTTGAAAATATTAATTGGTCTGCCCCAAAATAATAAATATGGACTATTCCATTTGCTGCTATTAAACTGACATGGAATATACCACCAGGGTTCAAAGGGTTAAAGGGATTGTAAACAGAAACAATATGGGGAGAATTACCTTTTTCTGCGTCATCTTCTACCATTTTGTACCCACACTCAATACGTAGGTTATTCTGCTACTTTATGTGAAATGCTCATCTGAATAAAAAATTTTAAAAAATCAAAACGCTAGTTTTGTTAATGTAACTGGCCTTTGAAATATTTTAAAATTCAGTATTTATGACAACTGCTGTGTTTTGGGCCAGAATGTTCTAATCCCTTATTGTTCTAGGGCAGAAAGACCTCTTTCTAACTTCTGTTCTACATGACAGTACTTGGAATCCCTTGTGTTTCTATTACGGGATACTTGGTCCGATTGGACTAGGGTATTCTTCTTATTTATATATATCTTACAACAACAACGCCTGGACAAAATACAAATCTGTATTAAGGGTACCAACGGCACGTGCGATCAACCAGTTCAGAAATAGATCGTTTTTTATCTGCACTGAATTGGCATCAAGCCACCATTTTGACAACAGTCATTAAATGATAAATAAATCACCAGCTCAACGAAATAATTAGACTACAGTCATTTGTTCGGTATTGAACATGTTTGCATTAATCAAGTGCAAACTTTTTCAAATGAACAAATCACATGAATATTTGGTTGATATTCTAATAATCTGTGTCTTGGAAGATTAGATACACAATGACTGGCATCTGGATTTTTTCCAAATGTTAACACTGTGCCATTTGTCGATGTGGTGATTTGGCCGGTTATGGTCTTTTTAAGAGTATAGAACCAGGGTACATTTCACATATGAAATAACTAAAACGTTGAAATTGCACATAAACTTGAAAACAAATCTTATTTATCTTGTGTGTGCACATGTCCGATGGGAACAAAAAGTGATAAGAAATATGTTGTTTATCTTCTTACTGACTAGGTTCAATACCACGAAATTAGGATATTTCAGTTTCTGCTTATACGTCTGGCACATACAGAACTAAATCTGTTATAGTTAAATATGTAAAAACTTAGATAGAGGAAGTTTTAACCGACTGTCAGATATTGCCGAAATGTCTGCAAACTCGGATTACACACATATTAGACTTGATTCACTACCAGGGGAGAGGATAAGCTGGGGTCACGATAGTAATCCCGGGCCCAAAACTTTAGGAGGCCCGAGTCTGGCCTCTGGATCCAGGACTATTGGGTCAGGCCTGACCACCCCCCCCCCCCCCAGCTCTGAGCCCTGGGTTTAGTGTTGAGATGTCCAGACCCTGGACTCTTAGTTTAGACCTGTGCCCCCCCCCCCCCCCCCCCCAGTTCCTTCTGAGTAGAAGTAAAATGTTAAGATGGGGGCTGTTCCTCGAATGGTGGTGAAGTCATCTAGTCAAGAATTATGCAGTCAAAAGACATCACTCCAGAAATAGATAACTGAACGATCGTTGATGCTTTGGCATCAGAATGTGTCAGGGAACAAAAATAAATAGTGAATGTTTTAAGAATAAGAACAATGCCAACGAGAGGAGGTGAAGAACAATAACAAAAAATTACACAGCGAGGCCACTAGGTACATCATTTTTTTGTTATCACCATCCCAACTTTCGTCCACACTTGACATATTTTCAAACGACACCTGTTGTCATTTGTGTGTTTTTTATCGATACATTCTCCTCACACAATAGCCTAGGAACGAAAAGTGTATATTCCTACGAACTGGTTCAAAGCCCACCAGATTGTCTGAGAGACGGAGATTATGCGGCCCACCCCTCCAGAGTTTATGCATGCTATTTTTCTGCTTGGAAACACGTAGTCCAATAATATTAGCCTTCGCCTGTGCTCCGAATTTATTATTTTTTGATTTTTAATATGTCGCACCGTCGAAGTCTAATCTGATCTTTCGTTTTTCCAGCAGCAAAGTACGAAATTAGGCGACATAACACTAATATGATGAATACTCATTCTCCATACATGTTCCCACATTCGACAAGAATAATATGCCTTCACATTCATATTAGATGTATAAATTTCCTATACTTACTGTCGAATTACGTATTAAATAACAATAATAAAATAAAAACATTTTTTCAAGCGGTAATGTTACAGCGGTTGGAAAATTGTTAAAAATCGTATCCCATTTCCGGGAACGGACCTCAGCGGTTTCGAACAAATCGAGATGTATTGCAACGACTGCCGCGTCGTTTGACTTGGTGTGCTCTACATTTTCGGTATTCCGTTTTTCACTCCGCGTTTTCCTATCAACCCTTTTTCCCGTTCAACAGTTTGTTTCGAGTTGAAAAAATTGCAGTGCAAATGACGCCTAAATAATTAAAAATATCGATTTATTTGCAAGAAAATGACCACCAGAATGAAGAAAAATGTGTTTTACACAACTGTCAATCGGAAGTAGGAACCAGGTGGGGAAATTTGATCTTTAATCGAGGTCCAACCGTTCAGCGAGAGTCTCTCGCTGAACTTTGCTGCTGGAAAAACGAAAGATCAGATTAGACTTCGACGGTGCGACATATTAAAAATCAAAAAATAATAAATTCGGAGCACAGGCGAAGGCTAATATTATTGGACTAGGAAACACGAGCAAAAAAGCTGCAAGCCAATATGGATTTCGCAGGTCAGTGCCTCAGTGGAAGAAAGTTGATTAACTAATGCTCCAGAAATTTCTCCCGTTTTTTCTTTGTTGATGATACCGTCGGTCTTTAGAGAAAGGTTCCTTAGCACATCATGGTACTGTCCCCGAAAACTCTGATGTACCAGGTGAAATCCATATCTACCATGGTATAATGGAGCCACACGAAGGTATACCATGGTTTCCTTTTTATAAGGATAAGCATTCGCTTTGATTCTTGGGAATGGATCTTCAAGCCGCAAGATCCTAAGCCACAGGCCTTCCAGCCACTTGTCATGAAATGTTTTACCAAGAAAGTATTAAGACCACAGGGTCGTAAACAAATAATGTGTAGTGTATCTCGTTTTTACAGTGCTCATAGTTTTATACTTTATACACAAGGCGGGCAAAACGTAAGTAATATCCCACAGCGGACGTGCGATGAGTGATGCCGTTTCTGCATGGAAAATTCTTTTTTTTCCTCGCTTTTCACCGCCACCTTACTCCATTAAAAGATGACCGACATCGTTTTTATCCAGTAAGGTGATGGTGGAAAGTGAGGAAAATTACCTTTCACTTTCAATTGATGGACCACTGTTGCGTAAAGGAAAATTGAGAATAGCGAGAAACGTATTTCGTTCGCATGTTTTGCTGTTATCTTATATAAAACTGCATTAAGATTGTTTGTCCCTATATCCCTATGAATTCTGTCTTTTGATTGGTCAGAGAGTCTTGGACAAATAGCCGTGGCAAAGGATGCACCCAACATCCAGGCTATACGCGCACGCGAGACATCGGAGGTATATGGTTTAAACGAAAGCTTTCCGCGTTTGCTCGCCTTGATATAAAAATCGAACAAAAAAACCTGAAAATAATAATTAAAATGAAACAAATTACAAAAATAAAATAAGTGCACATAATTCGTTCCCTGATATTGGCTGAATACCAATGTGTTCTGTGTGCCAGGAGGCACAGAGAACACATTGTAACTCAGGGAACGATATGAATACAACAAAATACTGTTTACTCGTTTCCCTTAACGACCCAAGGGATGTAACTCTAGCTCTTGTCTTCTGCGTTTGTGGCTCGGTGTTTAAAAACCGACATACAGGTATTAAATCTCCATATACCGTACATGTTGGCGGAGATAACTTATAATATGTTCCATTGAAACGAATGTATCATGGGCCCAATACCTGACCGGCGACCTGATCATGGCCATCATTCGCCCCATCGGACCAGTTTGGAGATCAGTGCGATTGAGGGGCGATAGTGATAATTGACGCTGTACAAGAATCAAGAGTGTGACCAAGCACATCAATGCCGATAAAAGACCGAGACGTCAACGCAAGCAAGAAAACTAAAGATCCTCAGTAAGGAGTACAGGAAAAAGGTTTGTTACGAACAAGAATTTGAGACTACACACTTACACTCACCCCATTAATCACCAAGATCGTTGTTGGGGGGGGGGGGGGGGGGGTCCACTACACCCGTCGGGAAGAGGTAGCCTCCGTCGGTAAAAGTGATTTCTATATTGTGTGTTTGTTAGGGAATACCCACGCCCTCGCAAAGGAGAGCACAAGTTCCCTTCCCCTCCCCTCTGCGCGGAGAAAAGTCTGGCGCCAACAGTGTCTGTGTTCAACATGTAGCATGCATTTTAAATAAAGAGGCGCTGATCAGTCACAACGAGAAGGTTCAAGGAGAGGCACATGCACGTGCAGTATATCTGTAACGCTGCACAGCAAGAAGCACACCGGTGAAGGTCTTTACCCAACACAGAGGATTTCAAAATTTATTATTTTAAATATCATTTTTAAAAAATTTTCAAAAAATTTCAACAAAACCATATCATGTGACCCCTTTTTGGAACGAGCTCGTTCCAAAGAGGGGTCACATGATATGGTTGTGTTGAAATTTTTCGAAAGATATTTTTTCAGCTGCTGAATTTGCATATTACGCGGGCGGATGCGGGCGATTCGTTGGGCGAAGGTCTTAAACCATGTCCTTTCGAGAGATGTGCTAAGATCCTTGACGCTTCGAAACTGAAATGTCGGCAAGATTGCTGTAGTTCGATTTTTCAGAGCTGCGGTGCGAAGAGAAATCGCGAGAACTGCATTCAGATATGCAGCTGTGGGAAGAAATGTTCATACCGATCGGACCAATGTAACCACAAGAAAGCATCGAACCACAAGTGATAATCATGAATGACTTCTGAGATATTTATAGCACGTGTAGGTGTAGCCCCATATTGGAGACCATTTAGACCCGACAAAGTAGATCTTCTGTTTCTCATGCTTTTTTTTGTTGTAAAATTGCATTTAGGCGGTCGGTTTTTTTATTTTTATTTTTTTTCGTAATTATTTCTTTGACATCAAAAGTTAATGTTGAATGCAAGAAGACTTTGCAGTTCTGAAGCATTGGAAAGCCTTGTTGCAATCTAGGGACAAAATTATCAATTTTATTAACTTGGGTAAAATATCCGCCATAAATCATTTGATTATTTAAAGTTTGCATTGGTTGTAAAAAGAGAATATGCGGCAGCCAAAAGGACCATGCCGGAAGGCCTGAGAAACAGATTTTTATTTTTTAGGCCTTAGGGCTCTATACATTATGTAAAAGTTGCATTGGGCCAATATTTTGGGGCGGGAGGTGGGGTGGGGGGGGGGGGGGGGGGGGCAAGGAAAATGTAGGAGGACAATCGGTAAATTATTTCCTCTCTCCTGGTTCTTTAAACGCTAGAGGTAATGGGTTTTAGATTGGTCGTGATCTTTCCAAACAACCTTGGTGTCGTGAAACAAGTCTCGGTCCGCGTTGTGGATTACACATTACGTAATTACGCTGTTACATTGTTGGGTTAAAAGAGGGCGCGGGGGCTCAGTAGGTAGAGGTGCATGCCGCAAGGCGAGAGGTCCTCGGTTCGAATCCTACTTTCGGCAACCGCGTTGTGTCCTTGGGCAACACACTTTCACTCCCACAGTCCACATGGGGACACGGTTGCGCTGTGCACTAAGGGGTACTGCACGTCGATGGTGCACTTATCTTCAACCAATGCTAACCCTGCTTGTGTGAAGTTAGTATGTTGGGGAGTTGACAGTTGCTCGGTGGTTCTCTCCTGGTACTCCGGCTTCCTCCACCCATAAAACTGTCGCGGTCATAATTAGCCATTGTGCAGAAATGACCTTAAACACCAATAAATAAATAAATAAATTGTTGGATTGAAAAAAAGCCAAAGGAAAGCGTCCTTGAGAGTGAGGTGAAGGGAGGTAACTTTTCTTTTTGTCAACCAAAATAATTGAACTCTTGTTAATGAGAGCGAGGAACCCGTGTTTTGTTAGAAATGTCATGTTGTTTCCAGAAAAGCAAAAATACAAAATATGAACATTATGTCAATTTCTGTTATTGAATTGAAGGTGTCCAAATAACGCCAATATCCCAAAACAACGCACTCTCGTCATAGTATGACCACCGTGGCTTTGAGTGCACCCACACTATGACAAGACAATTCCGCATTGCGATAGAGGGCGCTTCTCATTCATACCGTTAATTTACATCTCCCCTGTTTCTGCCCATGCGGACCGACTACGTCACCAATGGCATAAAATTCATCTTGATCCACTATAGGCTATGAGCCAGTATATGGTCACGTCCCACCCACCCCCCCCCCCCCTCCTCCCCAATTAGGGAATTTTCCATACTATGCTTTTTCCGAAAGTCCAGTACTTAAGGAACTTTTAGGACATGTTTGCCATCTGACGTCTGGGACGTTTAGAAGCTGCCGGCGTTTGATGGATCAGCTAACAAAAGCATGTGTACAAAATTTTGCGAAATTGTCTACGACGTTTCATAAACAAGCTGAAAGTTTGAAAGACATACATAACTGACCATACTGTCTTGGCTATGAATCAGTATACGGTCATGCCAACCCTACAACTCACTCTGCTCACCATGCATCCCCACCCCCATCTCCACCCCCACCACCAACACTACCTCACCCCACCCCCACACCATTAACATTAACGAATTTTCAAAAATTATATTTTTGAAAGTCCAACATTCAAGACATGTTTTGAAGTGTTTTCCAGCTGGTGACTGCAGCTTTTATAATTTACAAGCATTTCGTCGGCCTGATTATAAAACCTCGTATACGATTTTTTTTTAAAATTGTGTACAAGGTCTTTTAAGCAAGCTGACGATTTAAATTATACACAATGTGTATTAACACATTAGCACACCTCGGTACGATCAACATAGTTTCTTATATGTAAGGTACCCTAGATTGCACGATGTCTACACATTGTTTAGAGTGATAAGGCTTGGATGAATGGAACAATCTGGTTGTGCCTGTTAAATACTTGACCTTGGGCAGAGCGAAGACAGGGTCGGATATATCTAAGAAGTGTGAAGTAATGCTACAGGTCAATAGCAGTGGTACAAAGCTGTAAGGGTGGTAGAAGATTAGCGTATTGGGTGACTACAGTAGAGGCAAATCATAGGATAGACAGTTGAAGACAAGATGGAAGCCGATGGTAAGACCAGCTGCAGCTGTATAGAAGCTTGGAATCCCACTTATGGAATCCCTTTCACAAAACACCTCTTTAATCCCTTTTACCAATATGAGTCGAAGAGCAGTATGTGGAGCCACTTGTTCAAGCAATTTCTCTACAGCTCATTTGCTCGATAAGATTCGAGCCGTTCAAGCCAGCAGTAATGGAATACAGCTTTGATAGTGATATGAATTGGGACCCGTAGCGCAATAGCACTTATAGTCCTAGTAGTATCATAACATTAACCCCTTACCTAACATGAAAAGCAGACGACACTTGCAAAAAAAAATCTTGAATAACTAATTTTATTCATTTTTGTCTCAAAAACATAGGTTATGACCCCTCGTTGGAACGAGCTCGACAGCTCGTTCCAAACGAAGGGTCATAACCTATATTTTTTAGACAAAAAATGAAAAAATAATGAAAATTAATTGGCGATTTTTGAGAATAGCGCTGGCCGGTTTTGGTCGTGACGTTCGGTAAAGGGTTAAGTTGGTAATGGTTGAGGCACTCTACACACTAAAAACTAAAGTGTTAAAACTGACACTTTCAAGGTGTTAAACCCATTCTAACTCTTAGGGTTTGATTTTAACACTCAAAGTGCAATGCTTTAAGCACTTAGACATTACAATCGTCAGGCATCTGAAACTTGAATGGATGGCACTTCCCATGTGTCAAGCATTGGTGGTTCTTCCAGAATCGTCCGTAATTTGATTTGCGCTTGGTGGGTACATAATTAAAAGGACACAACGCAGATGACGCGGATCAGGCTCGAGAGTTCGAGCCTGATCCGCGTCATCTGCGTTGTTTCCTTTTAAGTGTCGCAACATTACACTTGTCAAGTGGTATTATTGTAACACCTGTCAAGTTCTGGGATATCTACACTTGAACAAAGTGCTAGTTCAGCACTTAGTAAGTATTAAATACAGCACTTCAAGTGTGGTTTTTAACACTTTAGTTTTTAGCGTGTAGCACAGAACAGAATAGTGGTAGATATGATACACGACAATAATGGTACGAGGTTACAAGGCTGGTAGAACACCATACTAAAGGTGAATACAATGCAAACTGAACTTATAACAGATGGCGGTGATTATGGACAAGTCAGCAGCGGTAGTCTTGAAGCTATGAAGGGTATGGTGTTAGTTTAGAAGCCAGGAGCTGAATAGGGTTAGGAGCCATAATTATATTCAGATAAATATCCCGCAAAAGGTTTACTTCAAAAGGTACCTTCAACAGGTATACTCAAAAAGGTATCCTTAAGTAGTCCATCACTAGTATCATCAAATACATGTACGTGCCTCTGTGCTGCACGTGATGTACGCACATTGTGCACTAGCACACAACCGCATATCGGCACATCCAGCATGTTCCTATGTGCTACATGTAATGTGTAAACATTGTGCACTAGCAGACAAACACATCTAGGGACGTCGTCAGTATTCTTTATAGGAAGATTGAGGAAGTCATAACATAGACAGGACAGACTAAGAAATGGAGATAATAATAAGCTATGGAATAGACTAGGATAGGTAGAAGCAGGGGATTTAGAAGGAATCCGAACTAGTAAAACAATTGTCGGGTTGTTTGAGGTAATTCATGGGTAATTAAATTGACTCTTATTCAAAAGAATGCAGCTTATACCACTACGTGCTAGTTTTATAAGCCGCCAGGTGATATAAGAAGCCTTTGTGGTCCTATTGCATTGTGCTCCTGTTAAAATGAGGAGTCTCCATGAATCCGAACTAGTACAACTTGTCGGGTTGTTTGTCTTTTGTGGCAATTCTAACCGAGGATTCTGGGTCATTAGATTGACTCTTATACAAAGGAAAGTGCCTATTTTTGGAAAAAGAGGGATTCTGGGAGAATCCGATCAATCCGTACTAAATAAAGTGATTTTGGATTGATGTTTTTGATTTTGGGGGATTGTCGGGTCTATTTGATCTATGAGATCCATGACATGAGATTCATAAGGGGTCGAAACGAAATATTAATAGGGACGGGCCTATTTTAGTGAAATAAATAGTATATCATGTACCTGACGATCCCCATCTTATGGATCTCATCTGATGGATCTCATGTAACGTCATATCACATGACCCAATAGGGGGCGGGGGCAGGGTCTATGAGCAGTCCACGCTCTACTAAAAGTGCTTCTTAAAACACAACAGTAGGAAATGTAGTAACCGGGCCTGTTTGGCCGGACCCCTGGAATGATGTAATGTCACAGTCACGTGAACCAGTGGCACTGTGGTGTGTTGTCATGATAACCGGCGTGACGACGATCTTGTTACGTCATTACTATAGTGATACGTGGTGTTAATGCGCATGTGCAGCGCGTGTTGTTAGGGTGATACGTGTTTCCGTCGGCCATTTTGTATACTGGAAGCCGCCTTCTTGGTTTCTATGGTAGCTCGTGGTTGCTATGTTACCCAAAGACTAGTTATAGGACAGGGGTATGTTCGGAGAGTGTGTTCAAGTGAATAAGAGTAATTTCCCGATTAGTAGAATTACCCAAATAAACCCGACAATCCCTCCAAGAGTAGCACGTAGTGCTATAGTACTGAAAAGGTTCCACTGGGTAAATTCCTTTGAACTAGAATATATCTAATTACCACAAACAATCTGACAATCCCTCCAAATTCACCCAAAATTTATTTTTATTAACTACGGATTCTTAAAGAATCCTACTTATAATAGTAGCATGTAGGCACGTTCGATTCAATCGGAGTATACTCAGGTAGAGTAGAAGAGCCTATCAGTTGAAACAGTTTTGTTACTATATTCAGCTTTTCTGACCTGGTTTGGCTAGTTCTAACCCTATTTCAAGTACTCTTGTTCTAGTTTCATTTATCTAGAACATCCAATCAGTTCATTTTACCATCACGACCCGTGGCACTCCAATTCCAGCACCCCTGAATTGCGAACGACTTGCCTTCGGCGCCCTCTTAGCCTCATCTAGGTATTTAATAGCCATGTCCCATGGAATCCCTTTTTGAGAAGCCTTTCTTGAAAAATATTTGGCCTGCGGCACCCCTTTTTATCGTATGAGGTCATGAGGGCCATGAAAAATCCCTCAATGAGGTCTAATTTACTATCTCTCTTAGCCTCATCTAGGTATTTAATAGCCATGTCCTGGAATCCCTTTTTGGAAAATGTCTGGCCATCGAGAATCTCTTTTTTGTCGTATATAGCCATGAGGGCCATGAGAAAATCCCCCAGTGAGGTCTAATTTACTATCCCTCTTAGCCTCACTTCGGTTGAGGCCATAAGGGCCATGAAAAAATACCTCAATAAGGTCTCATTTACCACCCTCTTAGCCCCATTTCGGTATTTAAGGATACCTATGACCCAGCTCCTATATGTCTCCTAGCTCTTATATGGCTCCTATACTGGTAGTCTTGCCAACGGCTTCCATCTTATATCCAAAGCTCTAAGGCCACTACTTGTCTACAACTATCTGTTCTATCATTAACGTCTACAGCAGTCTTGTGTCATTGCGTCCTTGTACCATTACTGTTGACTACCGTTATCCTGCCCCACGTCTCAACCATTAATATTGACTTGTAATACTACTTCCTAGCTGTAAAATATCTATAGGCAGGCTATATAAGAGATTCCACAAGTGGAATTCTTATCCGACTCCGTAAAATTTTCGTGATTTAACATTTTAATTCTCGAGGGTGTGGAAAGGGGCCAATAACATCCAATTATTATTGCAACTGAATAGACGAAACATGAACGAAGATGAACTGGCTGGACAGAACTGAATTATGAATAGATCCAACACACCTAAGGAGAGAGCTTCGAAAAAAACAACAGTGGGCAAGAACAGCGTTACAATGAAAGAAGTCTACCTAGTTCCCCAAATCTTGGACGCTCAAGAGTGTCTACCACGTGTGTGTACGGTAGTTGTCGGCAGTTGGCTTAATGCCTGGGTACTGACAGGTCAGAATAGAGCCCGAAGACCGAGCCAAGACGGCGTTTGTAACAATGAGGGATTTATACGAGTTGAAGGAGATGAACGGTCTTTGTAACGCCTGTGAAAGATTAATGGAATTCTTCGGATTCTACAATGCGACCTGCTTGGAGCATTTAGCCGACGCCCTGGTCTTTTCAAAGATGTTAGAAGAACACTTAAGTCAGCTGTAGCAAGTTTCTACACGCTTACAGGAAGATGTACTGAAGCAGAACCGAAACCGAGCAAGTGTCATTTGACAAGAAGAGGATTAGTTTTGGAGTAACGAGACGAAATCCATTACCTGGAGTTTTATTGTTTAGGTATGTCATGACTTTGGCTTCATACTATGCGTATGTAATGGAAGATGTGAAATGTGAGATTTTCTATGACCCCCCCCCCCCCCCCCACCACCACAACCCCGAAGCTGTGGACGTTAACCAGTAACGACATTGTACGCACGCGACGTCATAGAGGCGTTGATCACTGTTGACATCCACTGTAGTAGCCAACATAACGTTCGAGTCAGGTATACTAGTCGGGCAGTTAGGTACACCCCTATGGGACCCCCAGGACCGAAGGAGACAGGTTTTTTCAGCTACCTGGAGATCTCGAGAGTAGATTTTCAGATGTTAACACGAAATCAACCTGTCCGGATATGACGTAATCCAAGATGGCGCCCATAATGGGTGAATGTCGCGATTTTACACCATCACTAATTTTTCTCGATTACCGAAAAACTGTATGAGACAAGGAACGGCAATTAACTGATTCGTATTTCTGACACCATTCCCCTATAAAAATATCAATCAAGTAAGAGAAATTCCAAGATGGCCACCAAAATATGCCTCAAAATAGACAAATATAGAGTTCTTTGGCACTTTTTTCGCAAAAAACTTATACAATCCTGATAAAAAATTAGAAACCTGTAAACTTTTGGATGTTAAATTGATCGCAAATTATTCTCCCGTTACTACCCAGCACGAACATGCACCATCGAAAGCCGATGTAGAAAACTAGATGGCCACCAGAGCGACCATCCATTTTCAATTATCCCGCTTTTGTAATGGACAAGTTTACACTTTCTCAAGTTGTACAATGGTTGCGGAAAAAAATGATTGATACAGGGCACAGGAATCAAATGCATAGTATTTTGGACACCATTTCTACGTATGATAAAATCAGTTTAGTCAGGGAATATCCAAGATGGCCGCCAGAAAAATTCCTCGAAATTGAAGAGAATCAGTAGTAGGCTTCGACCGGGTCCATTGGATGGACCAAGTGGTGGACCTAGGAAGTGATGTCATGTCACGTGATCCAATTACGTCATGTTTGGGTGTCATGGTAGCCCACGTGAGCGGCCATCTTGTGACGACATCCCCATAGTGATACGTGTTGTTATTGCGCATTTGCAGCGCATGTTGTTAGGATGACACGTTTCCGTCGTACACTTTGTATACTGGAGGCCGCCATCTTGGTTTCTATGGCAGCACGTGGTTGCAATATTACCCAAAACTCTACAATAAGACAGGTGTATGTTTGACGGGTGTGTTCGATTAACATGAGTAAATATAATTACCACGAAGAACCCGACAATCCCTCCAAACCACCCAAAACTACCGAAACGGACTTCATTTTGTTCAGATTTCCCCATTTTGGGCTTATAGTTCTAGCACATTATGCTATAGGACCGAGAGGTCTCCTGGAGGTAAGTTCGATCGAACTGGAGTGGTTTGGTGGTTCGCATATTTCCCATTTATCTAGTTCGGATTCCTTTGAAATCCTCGGTTTCTATCTGTTTTGTTTGTAACTGACCCTATTCTGACTATATTAGCTGCCTATATAACCTCAGCTGTCTCTGTCCCAGCCTCTGACCTCAACCAAGTATTATAATCACCGGTCAGATTGCTTCATATACCATAATCTGTGCATATCCAAAGAGTTATCTCCTCCGTGTATAATGAAGTCCTATATGATTCCCAAGGCCAAGCGGCAATCGAGCAGGAACAAATATTGCTCGAATGGCTCACATCTTATTCAGCGAATAAGCTATCGTGTAGTGACTGGAACAGGCATTGCACGAATGGCTCGAATCTCATCGAAAAAGTAAACCATAGAAAAATTACTCGAACGAGTGACTCCTCTTACGACTCTTAATTTAATTGTTTCTTCATGAGCCGTATACGGAAAAGGGATTCAATAACCCAAGATGTACCCTCAAAAAGGTATTCTGGATATGTGATTCTACAGGACGTGGCGGTCAAATGCCCAGATGACTAAATATGCGTGAGATATTCAACAAAAAAGCTTGGCTTTCAAGCCATGATTTTACAATGCAGCGACAGGATTGTGTTTGGGGAGATGCCAACTAGGGCTGAACCGGTTGGCTCATTTTCGTAACCGAATAACCGAGAGCTATAACCGGATAAAATCCGGTTATCCGTGGCCATTATTTCACCAAATATGGGATCAAAACTATAGGAATTGGAAAGCAGTATTCTCAAACTATTCCGTAGTGTGTAGACAAACGAACGTTGTCGAGTACTCGACAACGTTCGTTTGTATACACACTGCGGAATAGTTTCTGCGATTACTCATTACTCACGGAATCTTCCAATCATTAACGAAGTCTTGAACGAAGTCTTGAAGTCGATTATTTCTCAATATATAACGCGGCTTCGATGTGTAATCTATCACAAAGGAGAAGTGGCAGATGTACTTCGTTTTAAAGTGGAATGACGATCACTATCGATATTTCGGATAACCGGTTGACGGTTTTTCTAATCGGTTATATAGCTAACTGGTTTCAAACCGATTATCCGGTTAACCATTTCAGTACTAATGCCAACACAGTCTACATTCATTATTGAAGAAGGTTTCCATGGCCGGCGTACTTGTGTATGTCACGTGATACCGCAAAATTTAATCTAAAAATAATCACATGATTCTCGGAAATTCAAACAGGTGTCATGATACCTTGTCAGTATTTATTTATTGATATATATTGTCACATGTTTCTGCACAATGGTTAATCGTTGCCAATAAAGTCAAGTTCAGTCAATCGTTTATACCCATGTGACCCATTTTGGAGTACTTGCACCCCATGCATTGGTCACTGTGTGCTTTTTTTTCCAGCAAAACGGAGCATGTTTACCACAGTAAACAAGCACTTCATGGGATTCCATCATGGGATTCCCTCGGGATACCTTGTGTGTCATATGGCAAATGTGCAGTCTCCATATAACAAGTCAGTAGTGTGGAAGTGATCAGTCTCATTATTTAGTTTTACACGACATTGTATATCCGTGCTTTTTCGGCCCCGTTAACCTAAAGGTAAACAGATACAAAACAAAACAAAGCCGAGATTTTGGAATCTACCCCCACGCAGCTCTGCCACTGCGCTTCGAAGAATTTAATTTCTAAGCATTGTTCTTGGATACCTCCCACTGCTCAATCGGTTCTCGGATTCTATGAGCAATCAGAGAATTCTCTGTTGATGTTCGTAAGTTTCTGTGTTGAAATCGCGTCTTTTCACCCAGCAAATACGGTCGCAGAGCAGGTTTCTAGTCACACGAGTAAGATGGTGGGGGTATTTATCAACCCCTTTGCATTTATCAAGTAACAGGGTTATCGACTGAGGCTCGGTTCATCTGGGGGAGACGTAACTTGTGTTTTAAGTAGGTAGATAGGCTGCACAAACCTGGAGGGATCTGGACGAATTTCTATCTTATGGACAATCAGGTGGATTTTTAACCAATTTGTAGGATTAATTTTAGGAATCTGAGGTGATAGATTGGAAGCGAAATATATTGGGAATGAAACCCATTTTGGGCACTTCGAATCGTTTTAAAATATGCATAATTTAGACGTCATTGGGTATGGTTCACAGCAAAAAGTGGTTCAACACATTCTCTGTGACCTGTATGGGGGGTTCTCAGTGTTTCGGTGGTAAGCAATTCGTTGTTTTGGGTATACAGTACGTGCGAGGCGTTTTACCACAAAACACCCGTCACTGCGGCAGCGACCATTGGGGTAGTTATTTTACATACCAAGAATATTAAAAATCCATACTACCTTTTGAAAGTTCTTGCTTGAAAAGTGTTGTGGCAGTATCAGAAAATGGGTTAGGTGTTTTATATAATAATAGGTGAATTGGGTTTTATTTTATCTAGGTGCAAAATATTTTATTTTAAATTTGTCTCCAGCTACAGTTGATTAAATGTGCACTTAGTTATTATTTTGTTACTAACTATTTCGTATTTATTAATATTTGTCTAAGTTGCATTGGTATTCAGAAGGTTAATATTTCCTTCTAGAGTGTATCATATTGTTAACTTCACTGGCTCTCCCGTGACTACACTCCGGAAAGTCATGAAGTGAGTAGCTCTCAAAATCTAGAACTACAATTGGTTAATGCAGTTCTGCAGTTACCTGCCGTGTTCAGTTTGATTCATTCTTCTTACAGTCTGTAGTGTATTAAATTGTATTTCTGTGGCTGTGTTTCAAATATATATTTAATTTAAAGGTTTTCTGTGGCATGTTGGATTTCTATGGAAATTCATAGTCTTTCATAGGAGTAATTTTCTGTGTTGAACAGGTACTTATATCGTTTATATTAAACATTCTATTGAATGGCCTGGCAGCCTGGACAAGGTATCATGGTTGATACTTTGTTCCGACTGCCATGACCACAGACTGGTTCCAATTTTGGAAACATACCGATTTAGCCTATATACTTGTTTAATTGAACGAATTTATTTTATACTGTTAAGCGTAAGCAATATTCTAAATTTCTACATATTACCTTTGCTGTTTAAGTGACACTAAACCCCAATTTATTTGTCATTGTTCAGTAAAAGTATTTGTATTAGTAACTCGAATATAGGCAGTTAAGTACTAGTGTTTCTGTCATCGTTTGTTTTTTTTTAGTTGCTTGTTCACGATGGCTGGGTGATCAGCTGTGGTCGGCTTTGGCTAACCACAGCCGATCCCCCAACACCGTGAATAGGCTACTGCGTAATTTTGGCCCTGGTATCCTTCATTTGTTAATAATCACTCCAATGATTTTCTTTATCATGTAGATTTGAAGATGTTGCCCAAGTTTAGTTGTGACACAGCTTAGTTGGTTGTTCTTGAACCTGTGGCACTGAGGGTAGGCATTATTTATATATACATATGTATAGCTGTTTTTATTGTAAATTAGGGGGTGTGTTTTAATATACAAGTAATAATATATTTTCCTGTTAAAATCCTTGGAAAGTGGTTTAGTACTAGTCTACTGTTGTAGACTCGTTTGTGGTAATTAGACTTGGGAATGGCATGCAAGTCTATGGTTTTTCACAACACAAGATTGAACGATTGGTCATGCTTCAGTTCTTTTTTGTGTTGTCACTTTGTAGTTTTTGATGGGCTCAAAGTGAAGTTAAGCCTTTATATAACATGATTTACTCCTATACCTCTTTACGGTTTTACAGTATACCATTTGCATGCTGTATGATTTATATTAGCATATCTATCTTGCTAATATGCTTGCTCAGTAATAATTTGATCAGTCAGCCCTACAGGGTTGAGGGATTTAATTATCTCTGTTTGGTTTTTGTGCTTGAGGGGTTGGTTCACCACATTAATATATTGTTCTAGGGTTAAATGACATATCAGTTTTACTTTAATACTTGCATTTTCATGAGGGTGTGTAATGTAAATGTATTTAATTGGAGTATCATAAATGTGTAATATTTATGCATGGTAAAATTTACTATCTTTTTTATCGAGATTTTGCGACATACTGGTATATCATTTTCTTGATTGCGTACATTATTGGTATGAGTTATTGATAAAATAGTTGCTCTGTCTATTTGCTGGATGGTTTGACTCTATCCATTGTTACTGTCACACACTGCTATGTCCCAGCAAAGTGAGCTCTTGAAGCTTGTTCTGCTGTTACATCAGTGGGTGATACCTTTATTAGGTTAGGGTTTTCCTCATCTATCGGTTGTTACACCTGACTGGTGTGCCAACTGGTGTTTGTCAGGAAAATAATATTGTTTGGCTGTTAGCACTCTATTGCTGTGCAATGTTCATTTTCATCCAGCGTTTTGTATATTGATTATTGTGTAGTATGCCTGTTATTTATTTTGGTTTTTTTATTGATATTTGCAGGGTTCTTTACATGAAATGGTTAACTGGCAGTGTACATAATTAGATGTTATTCATTACTGTGATAGAACCAACGTAAAACTTCATCCGCCTTAGAGTTATTTGTCTACATTCCAAGTGCGGTTACAAATGGAGCCCAACTACAGGATTCTTCACAGTGAAGTTTGACTGTTGATGTGCTCATCGAATGGATTCCTGGATTTGGACTTTTTTTTGGATGGTATGTTAGTTATAACTTACATTTAAACCATGTGTTTACTCCTGTGGATAAACTAGTAGCAGTACACCATTGATAAACCGGCCTCCTAAATAATGGCAGTATGAACCTCAGACTCACTGAGTTAACTCAGTAACACTTTCCAAAAAAAGGTTGTAACTTCATGTAAAGGGTTGTTTACAGTCAGTCATGTTGGAACATTAAGGGAGAAAATGAATTTGTAAACACTTAAGTTTTTTTGTAATCACAGTGGGGATACTTTTGTCTTATTTAGTTAGGGATATTGTTTACAATTTTTTTTCTCTCTTAATATAAAGCAGCCCATTGGGTACATAATTTTTTTTCAAATGATTTTTTATTGAAAAATTTCTTAAAAAAATTTGCATTTGAAATTTGTTTTTAGAGGGCTAACTTTGTTAAACTTGGTGTTTATTTGTAAAATATTAAGTTATTACACCTGCTAATAATTTAATGTTATATGAAATTTATTTTATTATAATAATTTTCAGTGAAAACAGTTTTGTCAATTTTGTAGCATTTTTTTCACAGACTCTTTGTGTAGGAAATTTCTTTGTAAATTTTTAGAATTTTTTTTTCAGCAATTTTCAGGTGAAATGTCTTAGACAGTTTTCAGCAAAATTTTTTATTTTACATTGTTGAAATTCACCAATTCAAAATTCTGCCATTGCACTTGTTATTTACTAACCAACAAGATTGAAATATCATTTGTATTTCAGGTATGTGTTTGTGTATTTAGGTATAATATTTCTAGGTTTCATTTACACTATTTGCACAGCTTATACATATCCATATTTATATAATGGCTGAAAAACGTAGTTCAAAAGAACTTGATCAACTTTCTGAAACCTTTCAGCCATTAGGTGTAAAACCTGATGTAGGCTCACCAGAACATTTTAAGCAAAGGGTGTTCAATGTTGTGACCTCTGGTCAGTTAGGTCCAGATGTAAAAAGTGACCCAGATTATATACCAAAAGTTTCTTCCCACAATCCACCAAAACTTAATGTATTTTCAGGTGACAAAGGTTCAAAGGATTCTGACTTTGACCTTTGGAAATATGAGATTATGTGTTTGTTGAATGAAAAAATATATCCATAGCATGAAATATTATTTGCAATCAGAAGGTCACTGAAGGTCATGCTGCTTGCATTTTAATGCATATGGGTCAAAATGGTACTGTTGTTGCTATACTTAGAAAATTTGATTCAGTTTTTGGCCCAGTTGATATAAAACAATCATTGTTGTGAACATTTTATATCGCTAAGCAAAGTGAAAATGAGGATGTTTCTTCATTTGCTTCTGGGTTGGAAGATTTATTAGCTAAAGTTGTTGATGTAGGATTCATTGATTCAGCTGATATTAATGATATGTTATGTTCAGCATTGTTGCGGGTCTCAAGCCCCAGATAAAATCAACCTCAGCATATATGTTTGATAAATGTACTGAGTTTGATAGGTTATAAATTGAACTCAGAAGACTTGAGTCTGAACTTGTAACATCTGTACTTGTTATGGCTGCTGTACAAACAGCAGATCCAATTAGTGAACTCACTAGTGCTGTTAAACTTCAACAAAATGAAGTAAAATCGTTACAATCTCAAGTACAACAGTCTCAGGATCAACAAAATCAAGGTTCATATTGCAAGAAAAACAGATTTGGTCAAACCCCAAATTTCAGCAGCTGTGGCAGCAGCAGCAGCAGCAGTCACAAAAGCAGTGGCCACAGCAGTCAAATTATAATACGAAACAACAATATAGTAATAAATATAATTTAGACTCGCGTAATGTTTATAGTGATGTTACTTGTTTTAGATGTGGTCAAAAGGGCCATATCCAAATTGGTTATCGAGACTCGATCATGTATGAAAGTCTCAAAGAACTTTATTCAAGTAGAGGCTTATGGAGATGGACAATTTGTAGGCCGACAAAATTTATATAACTGCCCAGAGAGAAACAAATTACTTGGCGAGTCTAGTGAAACATCTGTTTGTATCAATGGTATTGAAACACATGCTTTACTTGATACAGGTTCTAATGTGTCTGCAGTTTCTCAAAACTTTTATGATACTCATTTAAACCATATTAGTATCAGTCCACTTAATAAAATATTGTCCATTGAATGTGTGGAATTGGCAAAAGTTGCCTTATGATGGCTATGTAGAAATTGACATTGAATTTTTTGGTGTGCCTTGAAGTAAAAAGTCTTGTTTGGTACTTGTTGTGCCAGATAGTAAATATAATTCCAGAGTACCAATGATAATTGGTAAAAATATGTTAAATGTGCTACTTGTAGATTGTAAAGATTTATTAGGCAACAAAATGCTCCAAACCTTTTCACTTTCCAGTCCATGGAAAATAAGCTTTAGATGTTTATTGCAGAGGGAAAATAATTGAAAAGAAAAAATAATGTGCTTCGTAAAGTGAAGAGTTGTGAAGCTAAAAGTCTTACTATTTTACCAAATACCACTGTGTCAATTGCTGGTTGTTTCACTAGTACTGTAGTTTATATACCGTCATATTTAATGCCACAATCATGTAATGATGCTATATTTATGTGTGACCTGGACTTATGGCCATCCATCCATATGATGGCATAGGGAGATGTTACATTGATGTATCTATCTCAAATTGTTCAACGAAAACAGTAACCATCCCTCCTAATGCCATACTCTGTGAAGTACAGCCAGTAATGATTGAAAATGGTACAACAAAATATGACAGTAATGAAAAAATACAAAGATTCAGTGACATGATTCCAAGTTTAAATAAATCAAAGAAAATGTTTCAAGGAAACAATATTCACAGTTTCAAGACTTACTGTTACAGTATAAAGATGTCATTACGTGTACAGTCCATTAAAGACCCAGTTTCCATCACCCCTGATTTCTAGTGCTAAACTACGGGTGATGAAACTGGTTTGCATTACTATCCAAAGCACTGGGAAAATACCAAGTGTAACCAAGTAACCATGCTATCAGTGCGACCTGACAAAAAATCACTCTGCACGAATTAAATGTCGAATTGGCAAGCTTTGAATCAATCAAAAGAAAACTATTTTGCTCAAAAATGCATAACCATAAGAAAATTATTAACTTGACAGACGTACGTGCTGAAAAAATGTCAATAATACGACATTTTAATCATTTTAATTTTTAATCTGCGGATTGCTATTCTGTTTTTGACACACTGACCAATGACCCTCGACCAATGAGACACTGGGACAGATATGTGTGACATCCCACCAATGCTCAATTCATACTATAAGAAAATAAAATCGTCAAACAATTCATTTATATCATTTTTGTTTTATATATGTTCTTGAAATTTGTCATCATATCTTGCTAATTGTAACAAGTGGAAAATGAGGGTTGGTCAAAAAATTCAGGCAGTCGATGAGCTTGAGCATTGGGAAAACGCACATTTAGAAGATGTAGTTTTTGGAGATGAAATGGAAAACTTTATTGTTCACTTTACGGGATGGACAACAGAGTTTGATCGCAAAGTGTCACAGACGGAGATTCGAGAGCCGGTGAATTTTGCTGATATTTCTTTTAAAAGTTAGTGGTTATTCTGCATATTATGTATCAGTTGTAATTTCGTTCCTCTCCTTTTCTTGAGCTTTTGCAAATTACAGTGAGCCCACGGTAGTTCAGTTCAACCCCCGTTCACAGCGAGTAGAAACCCAATACATATTGTAACCTTCCCCACCCACCTTGCATGAATGCCCTGAACCAAACCGGCCTTCAAACTTTCTACCAAAACCGGCCTGCAAGCCAACAAGGCATGCATATGTGACCCGAACTTGAGCAGGATGGAGGTTGGGGGGAGGGGGGGGGGGGGGTTAGAAAAACGACTTTTTATTGAAAACTCGAAGAGAAAAACATAAACTAAAACAATTTTATAAAATGTACCACCACCTTGTCCCTGGTTATTTATCAACATTAATTCATCCATCCTCTTCGGTTGCTCATGACTATTCCCTTCGTAGGAACAGTGATCTATCTATTCCTTATTGTTGCACTACTTCACATCAAGACTCATTCATACCCCTCACAACCAAGATATGGAATAGCATATCCACTGAGATCAGGGAGAATAGTTCATTTTACCAATTTACGTTGTACTTAAACAGGGATAAATTACCCACTCCCAAGATTTTTTACTTCCTAAAGTGACACAAAACCCAAATACATCACTGCAGATTATGGCTACGTTGTAGCAATTTAAATGATCACCTCTATAATAATCATCTGTCCAGTTCCCCCTTTATGGGTGTGGAGAGCGTGAAACGACTGATCACTATTTCCTTAACTGCCAGTTGTACTCGGACATCAGAACTGAAATGCTCGAAACCCTACCATACACTATTGACACATATACTTTTCTATATGGAAGTACCTCTTATCCCCCTGAAGTCAGTGAGACAATATTCAAATGTGTCCACGCATATATTGAGGCGACAAGTAGATTTAATGTGACATTGCCTGAATGGTGGTTATCACACTAGCAAGTTACCGAAGGGACCCACAAGTTTTTTGTTTGTATTGCTTTGTTTTTTTTACAACTGCGGTACATATCATACATTCAAACCCCATCCACGCCCCTCTCCAATTCGGTCAATCACGATCCGTCCCTCTTGTCTTTTCAAGTACCTCAAGTAACATGGGTAACTCTATGATGCTAAATGTCCAAACTGGTTACCCGAAAACCTCTCGTTTATTTACATCTCGTGGGTCCAGAGATCCGTGAGTCTCATCCTATGGCAGGATGACAGTGCAACCAGAATATTGTGCAGGTCGGTTGACCAAGCTACAACTAGTGTTTCTACCAAGATTAATTAACATTACCAGCATTGGATGCTTTCCCAGCGGGAACAGTTGTTAGATTATACGTGAAACCATTACAAACAACCTGGACTTCTCCTTCTTTATACATTCACTCTACATTCCTTTCCTCACACTCTCTCATTTCATTATATCTCTTACACCTTTCTGTTATGTTCAACCCATGTACGATAATTTGTTTCCACATTTTCATCATTTGTGTTTGAACTT
This sequence comes from Pictodentalium vernedei, assembly GCA_031216915.1. NCBI lineage: Eukaryota > Metazoa > Mollusca > Scaphopoda > Dentaliida > Dentaliidae > Pictodentalium > Pictodentalium vernedei. The sequence goes on from CM062295.1 coordinate 664,169,337, forward strand.
CCTTCGTTATGTTGATTCATATGAGTAAATTGTTACAAGGAGACAGCTTACATAAGTTATAGCTTGCTGCTGAATCCTCTTTCCTCTTTCACATTTATGTATCTATTCTGTCAAATTAAGGAAATAAAATATTGTTTAAACTAAAATCGACACATACTCAGGCTTATTATGGACACATATATATTAAAAAAACTCATATCAAATGGGTATGGAAATAGCTTATACACACTAAAAACTAAAGTGTTAAAACTGACACTTTCAAGGTATTAAACCCATTCTATTTCTTAGGGTTTGATTTTAACACTCAAAGTGCAATGCTTTAAGCACTTAGACATTACAATCGTCAGACATCTGAAATTTGAATGGATGGCACTTTCCATGTGTCTAGCATTGGTGGTTCTTCCTGAATCGTCCATAATTTGATTTGCGCTTGGTGGGTACATAATTAAAAGGACACAATGCAGGTGATGCGGATCAGGCTCGAGAGTTCGAGACCTGCGTTGTTTCCTTTTAAGTGTCGCGACATTACACTTGTCAAGTAGTATTATTGTAACACCTGTCAAGTTCTGGGATATCTACACTTGAACAAAGTACTAGTTCAGCACTTAGTAAGTGTTAAATACAGCACTTCAAGTGTAGTTTTTACCACTTTAGTTTTTAGCGTGTATTAGCAGGTCATACAAATGCAAATATCTATTACACAAACATATCATAGAGTCTAATTAATCTCTGTCTATATTTATCTGTCAAATTTTTCCTTTGATTTCGATAGCAGAGGAGAGGATTTTTATTATATCTGATCACATATTTTTTTTAAAAACATTTCGGCGAAATACAGAAATAGTGTATCGAAATTTCAGTAAATAATAGGTGATAACGTTGTCTTGTTTTTTTATCACTGATAATACCACTACCATACACTAGTTCCTAGAAAGCTCTTTGGGTTTTATTTTGAATGCTGAGATTACAAAAAGACTACATTTAGTAGTTATGCTACTCTTATTATAGGGAAATTTTTCTCAGCTTTTTTTTCATCAAATGGCCGAGAGCAGGTCCCAAGACCATTGGAAGTAGTCCTGTAGTTTGTGGGGGCAGACTTCTCTCATGGGCCAACTTCTCCCAAATTGTTTGGGCCATCTTCTGTGCACGCTCACTTGGCACACTAGGGTATTGAATATTTCCACTAGGATTAAAATTTAATACCCCAGTAGAATCCAGCCGAAAATACGTTGCCGTCTGCATTCAGAATTTTTATACTCGTACATTTCAAACTAAAACTTACTCGCCCAAGGCTCGTATGTTTAATTCGGATGCCTACGCGTACACTCTAAAATCAGTTGGGTTAAAAATCAACTCAAATTAACCCAACTGGGTTCATATTCACTCAACCAAGTTGATTTGGGTTGATTTTTAAACCAACTGATCTTAGAGTGTAGAATAAATGTTTTAATTCTGACACAAGACGTTCAGTATGATACTAATAATGCTTCGACAGTCAGCTGATTTGCTGTGCACCTCTACTGAGGCCTTCATTCCCCCAACAGTCGTACGCAAAACGTTTTATAATATAAACCTGACCTGAACCCCGACTCTCCAGCTTCAGTTGCAGTCCTCAAACACCCTTAAGTTAGTTGAGAAATGTGTTTCCTGTGGGCGGAACCCCAGTTCGTTTGCAGTCCATCAAGCACCCTCCCCTTGAGCAATGTTTTCCCTGTGGAACTCCGAAAGGTGGACTTGTATTGTTCACTCTGGTAAACAGGTTCTGCGCTGGTGTTACACCTTAAAATAAGTTGTGTTGAAAACCAACCCAAATCGACTGGCTTGAATGGTTTATATTCACGCAATCCAGTCGATTTGGGTTTGTTTTCAACCCACTTGATTTTCGAGAGTGTATCACAGGACCCGGTAACCAACACATGTGGACAACAGACGTATGAACGATTGGCCAAACGTGACTTTATACCCGTGCTGTGCTCATGATATAGCTTTAGATACTGAAAGTGACCAACACCAATAAATAAATATGAATAACACATAACCATGCAAATATGGATGTCACTAGAACTGATTTCAACCCCTAAAGTATTTTAAACTGTGTTAGGCTTTTTATAGTTAATTTCAATCAACCCTTTACGTGACGTAACGATCGAAGGTTGATTTAAAATTATGAGATGTATAAGAACAGAAAAGATAAATAATTATATCATTTGGAAAATTGTCGTGTTTTATATTTTTAATACTGTTTTCTTTATTGTTCGCACTTAAATGCTAGTCGGACTTATGTAGCGTACTTCAAATATCCGTTTAGGTTAAGATGTACTCCATCACTGCTATATAAACTGTCTGATTCCACTTGCCTAAGGCCTCTCAGTGACCAGAAGTGCACTGTAGGGTGTGACTCATATAATTCATCTAGTAATGAGTTAACCTAATCCACAAACAATTATAGTTCTCTGTTGTCATATATCTGGGTTTGAACCTTCGAAAAAGACTTCCAACTATCACTTTTGTCACCCATTGTCCTGAAGATGGCGCACAACATATTTAATATGATCTACTATATCGTTAGGGTTAACATAACAGTCCACGTCGTTCCCTCCTCTTTGTAAAAACACTTTGTTTGGTTGACATTTGATGCAATCTTTCATCTCTTGATTGCTGATGATATCTTTTGCCTTTGCACCTCCTTTACCAAAATATGAAATTATGAAATCTGCACTGAGGCTCGTATCCCGGGTAAAATTTTTATCTTTCAATTTTTGGCATGGCTGTGACCAAGTATTATACTTTTAATCTGATTAAATAAAATGATGAATGAAAAGGTTTCCGATTAATGCTTTATCCAATGATGAATGAAAATTTTATTACTTTATCCTGACGAATTTCTTCATACTTATAATATTATTGAAAAAACATTGGGTAATTAAACTTAATTAGTAGGTGCTTATTGAAAAAAAAACATTGAAAAAAGGCTTGGCTCTTTTTATTGAAGTGGGGCTTGTTCACACTTCATTTATCCCTCTTTAGAACACTACTTCTAATATCAGTGACATAAGCATCGAGTAATTAAAGTTGATTGGTAGGTGCTTACATGGCTTGGGTGTCTTATTTTGCTTGAAGTGAGGCTTGTTCACACTTCTTTATCCCTCTTCAGAACATTAGTTAATATGTTTGATGTGCTCGATTCGGGAGAGACAGTGGAGGAGATGGAGGTAGTTGCAACAGATAATAGCTTGGGGTCTAGGCCAGGAAAAAGGAGGAGGGATCCGGGGGAAGACCAGGGGAGTAGTCCAGGTAGTTCAGGGCCTGGAAAGAGACGGAGGGACAAGGATAGGAGTAATCCTAGGTCAAAGATATCGATACCGATATTGATTCCGAGTGGGGCTGTTGGAGAGGAAGAGGATGCTGTAAACAATAGGAGACTAGAGGAGATAAATAGGGCGAGGGCCAAAAGTAAGTTGGTGGTTGCGGGAAGTAGCATAGTTCGGGGGATCGACAAGGTTGTCTGTGGTCCGGACAGTAAAAATAGAACAGTTCTGTGCTTTTCGGGGGCTAAAGTGGAGGACCTGAGGGATAGAGTGGACGGTATTGTAGCTGGGTCGGGGCCTGATCCGGTAGTGGTATTACATGTGGGGTCCAATAACATCAGGGAGAGGAAATCAGTTCGTTTGGTGGACACATACAAGGACCTAATTAGTAAGCTACTTAGCAGGAATGCTCTGATCATCGTTTCAGGGATGCTCCCCGTTATGGATGGTGGGAATGAGAGGAACTCGCGGATTATGGCACTAAACGAGGAGCTGGAAGAGCACTGCAAAGACTTGGGAATACATTTCATTGACCACAGGGATTCATTCTGGGGACAAGGAGAGTTGTATGGGCGAGACGGATTGCATTTAAGTAGGATGGGTACAGACCTGCTGGGCCAAAAAATTTTACAGGTGGCTGGGCCTTTTTTGGAGAAAAGGGGGGTAGGGGACCACAGCCGATAACCCAGAGGGGCACAAATGCTGGGAACATAGGAAGAACAACAAACATGCACAACACAGGGACATACCAGGGTTATAATAATGTGCCAGTGATGACAAAAAAAAAACAAAGATTCATTAAGTTTGGGTACTGCAACATCCAGGGTCTGCACAAGAAAGTAAGCGAAATATCAACAATGATGGACGAAGGAGACTTCGATATAATGGGTCTAAGTGAGACGTGGATACGACGGGATGAGCGGGTTGATCAGATGAAGGTTTGCGTGTGGATAGGAGCTGGGCGAACTGAGGGTCAGAAACGGGATGGGGGTGTTGGCATCTACGCTAAAGAGGAATTACAGCCCTCATTGATTACAGATCTCACAGAAGCAAGGACTCAGATTCCAGTATCCAACGAAATAGTCTGGGCAAAAATCAAGTTAGGAAGCAGGAGTGTTGCCGTTGGTGTTGTATACTTAGCAGTGGAGGGAAGTAAGCCCGAGTGGAATGATTCAATATATACCACTCTTAGATCGAATATCACAGAGCTTGAAAGCAGAGGGTTCAGTATTGTCCTAATGGGGGACTTCAATGGGCACATCGGGGATAAGGAGGAGGGCATACAGGGAGGTGATAGGAAAATTAACACGAATGGGAGGAAGCTGTTGGACCTATCAAAAGAGCTTGGTTTAAAGATCCTGAACAGGGATGCGAAATGTAAGGGTAAATGGACCTGGGAGAGGAACGATAAGAAAACAATAATTGATTATATACTCACTGACATTAGCGTATGGAGGGAGGTTATAGATGTAGAAATAGATGACGAGGGAAAAAATGACTTGGGTAGTGATCACAACCTGATAACAGTTAAGATTATGGGCAAAAAGACGAATAGAGACAGAAATACCTTCAAGGAAGTTTGGGGACTAAAACAAGGAGCCGACTGGAAGCAGTTTCGGGAAAAACTAAAACCAAATCTTGAATGTATACCTAGGGATGCAAATGTCCAGAGTATTTCAGATGGCATAGTAAATAGCCTAACAGAGGCAGGGAAGGATTGTATAGGAAGGGTGAGGGTCCCAACGAGAGAGCTTGGATACAGGGTTAACGAGGGACTGAAAAAGGCTATAAAAGAAAGGAAGGTAAAATGCGCTGCTTACAGAAGAAGTAGGAAGCTTAAAGGGGTGGATAACAATGACACGAGACTAATGAAAGGAGAATATGAACTGGCACGGAAAAAGGTGAATGAGATAAAGAATAATAATAGGAAGGAGCACAATTGCAGTCTTGCCAGAACAATAAAGAAAACGGGGGGTTCGAGCTCAAACGTATTTTGGAACTGGGTAAATAAACGGGGGAAAAGTAGTGTGCAGAGTATCAAAGTGGATGGGGAAAGTACAGAAGATAAAGGCCGTATCGCTTCAGAGTTAGTCAAGCACTGGGAAAAGATAAACGATGGGCGATGGGGCAGTGGGTCCCCACCAAAAAGAAATACACTGGTGGAGGAGAACCTATCCAATCGTGTATGTAGCGAAATAACGGCAGAAGAAGTGCGGAACGTGGTCTCGAAATTAAAAAATGGTAAAGCGGGAGGGACTGATGAAATTCCGAACGAATTCCTCAAAAATGGAGGGGAGGCACTTATTGAAGTCCTGACAAACCTTTTCAACCTGGCTCTGCGAAAACAAGAGGTCCCCAGAGAGTGGAGGGAAAGTAAGGTGTCGTTCATACACAAAAGGGGGATAAGGAAGTTCTAGATAACTATAGGGGGATATCAGTTAGTAGTAACATCGGAAAAGTATTCTGTAAGGTCATATACGGTAGACTAGAGGAAGTTATTGAAGAGAAAGGTTTTTTAGGAGAAATTCAAAATGGTTTCAGGAAAGGACGAAGAGTCACTGATCACCTATTTACACTCACCCAACTGATAGAATCAACAAAGGCTGAAAAGAAAAAGATGTTTCTGGCATTTCTAGGTGTGAAAAAAGCGTACGACCGAGTGTGGAGGGAAGGTATGTGGCGAAAGCTCGAGGGCATCGGACTGGGGGGTGACTTTGTGGAAATCATGAAAGCACTGTATACAGATGTGCAAAGCCAACTCAGTCTAGGGAGTATCACTACAAAACGAGTCCCTATGGATATAGGCCTCAAACAGGGGTGTATCTTTTCACCGATTTTGTTTGCATTGTATGTTAAAGATTTAGGGGACGAACTAATTCAGAGTGCGGAGGGGGTAAATGTTGGAGACATAAAGATACCAGGCTTATTCTTTGCGGACAACATGGTGTTAATGTCTAGAACTGAACAGGGGCTAGATAAATTGCTGAAAATTGTTGGTAGATATGGGAACACTTGGCGGCTCGAACTAAATGAAAATAAAAGCAAGGTAATACCCGTTGGACGCAAGGTAGATATGACGAAGAGATGGAGAGTGGGGGAGTTCTCAATCCCCGAAGGGGAAAGCAAACAAATCACTGTAGGAGAAACGGGAGAGTATGAGTATCTAGGGGTAAGCATAAATATAACGGGAAGAGGGGTGTACAGAAATTACTCAGCCAAACTGATTCTGAAGGGGAAAAGAATTCTGAACCAACTAAAACTTTTAGGGAAAAATAGTTTCAACAAGGTCTTTGTGGGGAAAACACTGTGGGAGAGGGTGGGTTTACCAAGTATAACGTATGGCACGGGCGTGATTCCATTAAACCAAACCGTTATTAAGAAGTTGGAAAGTACTCAGAATGATGCCGGCAGATGGATAACAGGGTCGAGTAATTCTGCAGCTTTGGAAGCAGTAAGGGGGGAGCTTAGGTGGATGAAAATCAAGGACAGGGTAGATTTGGGAAAACTGTGTTACCTTAACTACTTGAGAAACCTGCCTGACAACCGGTGGTGCAAATTGATGCTCGATACCATTTGGAATTCTAATATAGAAACGGGGTGGTCAAAAGATGTGAGGGAACTAATGGACAATTACTCTATAGAGGTCACAAACATAGAAGTAGGAATGAAAGAGGGCAAAAGGTTTGTCAAAGAGAGAGTCATGGAAGATTGCAATCGAAACTGGCGAGCAGGGGTTAGCGTGAAAAGATCACTGCAGGGGTTACAATATAAAGAAAAGCCAGCTTTTGAGAAGTACCTAGATGGCACCTTTGGAGGGGTCACTGCTGTTCAAACTGAGATCAAGATCACTGGAGCTTCGGGGAAAAATTGGGAGAGATGGGGAAAAGGGATGCCAAATGTGCCACTCTGGAGTGGTGGAGACCCTGGAACATTTTCTCTTGGAATGCCCACAGTATATACCTTATAGAATAAAATTTACTGGAAGAATAATGCAGAAGTGGGGTGAAGAAACAAAGGATAGATGGCTGAAGGGGGACACGAGGGAGAGGGTAGGAATGCTTATTGAAGAAATTGAAAAAGAGGAAGTGAGGGATACTATTAAGCAGTTTATATCTGAATGCTGGGAGGAGAGGAGGGGGTGGGGTGCAGGGGAAATGATGGCCTTCTCTTATGAGGACCGCGACAAATCAGCGGCTGGCCAAAGAGTTATTATTATAGTTAATACCTAGCAGCTTGCGTGTGTGGGATGTTCTTGTTAATCCCCCAAAATGCAAACAGTAGTGCTACCGTGTATGTTTTCACACCCATAATTGTCCTGCTCTGCCTTTGAATCCACAACAAACAAATATACAAGCACCACCCCTCCCCCTACCCACCCAAGTGCAACTCCCAGAAATAAACATAGGCTTAAACATGAACAAGTCATAGCATTTTAATTATTGTTGTAATCTAATTACGATTGTGCAATTATTCTAGTCAATGAAACACAGCAGTCCTGTACTTCTCCTTCAGTATGTCGCATGTAAGTTGCAAAATTTCAAAATTTATCCATCCAAAGTGTTTGATTATTTTAAGAAGCTTCGAAAAGGGGTTTGGGAAAAGTTTCGAAAATGTCATGAATTTTTTTTTCCACAATGCACGAAACCAGTTTTTTCCTCACACTTTACACGTATTCGTTATTTCTAAGTTTACAGGATTGCTTTGGAAATGACAGAAAAGGCCTTTGGTAGTTCGGGATGAATTTGAGTTTATCGAAAACTCTTCTGTGGTTATGGGCACGGCTGTCATCATTGATAGGTTTTCCAGAGAAGTCACAGCAAAAGTTGGAAATGTTGAGAGTATAATACATTTTGGCGATGTTGTTGAATGTATTACAGTCCCAAGCACCGGTGACAGCAATAGAAAGTCGAAGACTAAAGGAGTTATAAAGAAAACAGCCACTGAATGACTCCTACACCTCCCAACACTACTGTGGAATGCAGAATCTCTGATGATACCAGTCAGCAAGAGCCGCAAAATCTGCCCCTGATTTGGCACAGTAAGTCATTAATTGAATTGGGCCAGACAGCCAAAATCGATGGAGCGAATGGACTACAGGTCATCATATCTGAAATAGCTTCGTCTAAAACTTAAAAGGAAATATCTGGCTATCTGATAAACGACAGTTGTGTGGACCCTGATGTAAAAGTCACGACCCCCAATTGAAAGGCTTGTGGTAGAAAAAGTGGACATTGGTAGGGAAGGGGAAAAATTAAAGAGGCGATTAGGGCAACATTGGATATGTATCACACACTGGACAATAAAAAATTAATCAGGGAGTCATTACTAAAATTTCATCTGCAGAAAGAAATAGAAATGGCCTTCAAAAGTAAGGCACACAGGAGACATTTCTCCCTTGGAATTTTTTACCCTGAGATTGATTTGCTTCTTTTTCCAGGATTGTCATTAACTTCTAGGACTGTAAAGTACCAGCTAAGTGACAGTTCTATCAGTATGTTGGATTCTATTTTAGGTTGCAGATGGGATTTGTATGAATCCGCAGGTCAGGTAATTTTTATAACCCAACTTGAATTAAAAATTACTAGCCAATACATTTTAATGGACATTGCAGAAACAGCATTTTATAGAGGTAGTGAATTATTAGGTAAAGACTACAGGAAAAAGTAAATTTTGTCATTGTAGAAAGTGATGAAGAACAACCTTGGGACTGTGATGAAGGTGACTTTTAAGTTATTTTGTATTTGAGTGCTTTAATATTGAGTTGACTGCTCAAATTTTCAATATTTATATCGGTTACAAGTTACAACACCTGCAATAATATCACTAATTATAGCTGCTACTTCACCTTTCAACGAGTTGTTTATTATTAAATTCAGTTATGGCTGTTAACAGCAACCATGACTTGATTTAATAGCAGACAAAAAAGGTAAAAGCTGTCATCCTTCATAACGACATCGAAGTTTATTCAGAGAGAGAGAGAGAGAGAGAGAGAGAGAGAGAGAGAGAGAGAGAGAATGTCCAGAGAGGGGACCATCCACTAGATGAACACCCTGAATTTGATTAAAACATTTTCCATACTAATTTTATTCTAGTTTTAAAATAGTATTGATATAAGGGGACCACCCGCAAGACGGGCCTCCATGTAGTTGAGTTTTGTAATTATTCCTATTGTAACACTAATACAGTTCAAATAATATTGCTTTTCGTTGATAGCATAAAACTCTGTCTTCCGTTCTTGGAGAGCTCTCCAAGAAAGGATGACAGAGTTTGACGCTATTAATGATGAGTGGACACTGAAATAATTATATTCTAGTCTTAAAATAACATTGATAAAAGGGGACCACCCGCAAGACGGGGCCCGTAATATTTCCAATTGTAACACTTATACAATTTAAATAATATTGTTTATTTATTTCCATTCACTGATGGCATGAAACTCTGTCGTTCTTTCTTGGAGAGCTCTCAGTTGATATTGCATTCCATACTTCAACTTATCATCATTGATCTTGAAAAAAATTTAGTGGGCTATAGTTGTGTAGATGTTGCACTGATATAAAGCCAGCCCTCAAACCCCTGTATCTCATGCAAATTGATTTTCTACTGAAAATGACAAAAGATCCTCATTTTCCAAATGGTATTCTTTGTAATAGACACAGTAATGGATATAGTTGTGCCATTAACACTAACTGAGTGTTATTATTATGGAGTGTTCTTGCATGAACACAATTTTGTGTATACCTGTACAAATACACCTCACAAGCCAAATGTTAATAGTTTGCACTACATATTGAATCAGTGTTGTGAGGAAAAAAACATGTGAATCCGCATCTTGTGCTGTAAGGGAACCAGTTTGGGATTGGTGCTGTAACAATCTGCAGCAATATTTTAGTCCTAAGGGATGCAAAGACGCTGAAACTTTACAGGCCTTTTATTCTTTAGTAATAAATACAGCTCATCCAGAAAATAAATTTAAATAGTTGAGAAAATAGCAAATAAGTGTATAGATTGTCTGATGTTATTTGATGTAGATATAGAAATACCAACTGTAGTGCTCACACAAATTGTAAATAATTTTACGGATGGTTGTATTGCAAAATCTCTCAACAAATGTATTTATAATTCAACACTCTATCAGTTTTATTGTGTTAATTGTGGGGTGGAAATATTATATACCTAAAGCATACCTTAATATGCCAGAATTTATCTTCTTAGAATTTGGGCTAGTTAAAAAAACTGTCAGGTGCCCCCATTTAAAATGAAAGAAACAATAAAATTTAACGATGTTTGGTATGAATTCACTGCTGCTGTCCAAACAGAACTTGGACATTTTGTGTCTATAGTTAAACATGACAGTTCTTTTCTTTTGGTAGATGGTCTGAAAAAAAATAGAAAAGTTCAGTTCTCTTCATCAGGCTATATACAGAGTCGAATCTGGTTTAAGTAGTAAACCCGAACTTCTACTTTCGTCATTGCATTTTGGAGTACAGCTGATGCTATACAAGAAATGTAATGCACTGCCATCTCCTTTTATGGATAGAATAAGTACACCAGCAAATGACAGGAAAATTGAAACTAAATTAAAAGACACAAACATTAACAACAAACCTTCCATTCCGGCAAGCTCTGAAACATTCACATATTGTGTAAGAATAGCAGATAAGACAATTACATTTAAGTCTATGGGAAGTAATTACGTGAGTACAACTGATGTATTTGATGCAGTTGATTTGACAAAAAGAGTTAAAAAAGATGGCTACAAATTTCTAGATGAAAAACTTAAAAAATTAAATATAGCAGTATCTGACATGTTTATATTTAGTAATTTTAACAATGAACGTTTGTTTGTGCGGGTGGATGCTTTACCAATCATCTTACATGAGCGGCACTCAAAAACCCACAAATAAAGAATAAAATGTATGGACCTTTTGCATGCTTTGCAGCTCATATTAGACTTAAATAAAAAAGAGAATAGTGTGGAGGTTTCCATCGGTGACAAAATTGCTTCAAATTCCAATAAAATCTCTCATTACTTGCAGATTTCTGATGACAAACTAAATATTGCTGGTATTGAAATTGCATACAAACAAAATGAGAAAAATATATTCATTCACTGTAAAACAGGTATGGCACTTCTGAAACTGGATAAAAAGGTAGAAAAACTTGGGTACAAATTCATTGACAACATCTTGAATAAACAATTTTGTAAAAGTGAAGAGTTTCTTTTATTTTGGAAACATTTTCGGGAATATAATTTGCTTGAAGCTTTTTTAAATTTGGCAGCCCATTATAAATTCAATAGTATACAATCAGAAGTAAATCAGGCCTTTCAAAAAGTGATTTCCACATTACAAATCCCCAATCTGAATTAGAAAGTGAAAATAATCAAACATCAATCAAAACAAAAGAAGAAAAACCCAGCAATAAAACGGAAATTAGTTTTCTCAGATAGCACAGATAATAACAGCAAACGTGGAAAAAAACAGTAAAATATTCTTAATGCAGATATATTTCAGAAAGACACAAAGAAGGAATTAAAAAGGTTACCCTTAAATAATGTAGTTGAATTATTGGTGTCACTAAAGAAACAAGAGGCCCCAAGGGGCCTGAGGGCACTCATCTGACATGGTAGCCTAAATATTAACCCAGAGAATTGATTTCAACAAGTTGGATCTGCTCCTCCTAAGAAAAGCTTACACCAAATATCCAAAGATTCTGACCAGTGGATCTAAAAAAAAAGAAGATTTTTAAAGAATATTCCTTATATTGAACTAAGTTATAATTCGGGCTCCCACAAGGAGCCCATATATGAACCTAGGGACTTGGCTTTAACAAACTTGAATCTCACCCCCAAAGGATGCTGCACACCAAATATCAAAACATTCCGACTGCTGGATCTGAAGAAGATTTTTAAAGAAAATTCCTCATTTTGAACTAAGTTAGAATTCCAGCTCCCACAGCGAGTCCAAATATGGACCTAGGGACATGGCTTGAACAAACTTGAATCTCACCCCCTAAGGATGCTGCATATCAAATATCAAAACATTCCAACTGCTGGATCTGAAGAAGATTTTTAAAGAAAATTCCTCATTTTGAACCAAGTTATAATTCGGGCTACTACAGTGAGCCCAAATATGAACCCAGGAACTTAGCTTGAACAAACTTGAATCTCACCCCCCTAAGCATGGTGCATACCCAATATCAAAAGATTCTGGCTGCTGGATCTTGAGAAGAAGGTTTTCAAAGAAATTTGCCTGAAATGCACTAAGTTCGAATTCGAGCTTCTATAGTGAGCCCAAATATGAAACCAGGGAGCCGATTTGAACAAACTTCAATCAGATCCACCCCACAATGTTGCATACCAAATATCAAAAGATTCTGCCTGCTCGATCTGGAGAAGAAGATTTTTAAAGAAATTTGCCTGAAATGCAATAAGTTCAAATTCCGGCTTCTATGGTGAGCCCAAATATGAATCCAGAGAGCCGATTTGAACAAACTTGAATCAGATCCACCCCACAATGTTGCATACCAAATATCAAAAGATTCTGCCTGCTGGATCTGGAGAAGAAGATTTTTTAAGAAATTTGCCTGAAATGCACTAAGTTCAAAATCGGGATCCTATACTGAGCCCAAATATGAACCCAGGGGGCCGATTTGAACAAACTTGAATCAGATCCACCCTGCAATGTTGCATACCAAATATCAAAAGATTCTGCCTGCTGGATCTGGAGAAGATTTTTTAATCTTCTTCCTATTGCCTACAGTGTTAAAAAGTGCTGACTCAGCACTTTTTCAAAGTCCTGAAAAAAGTACCTTGTGATCAAACCGATAGGTATTTTTTTTAACCATTCTATTCTACTGGATAAAAGTATGCTTTATACAAAATAAGAATTCTCTGTGCCATGTAGTTTTGGAGATATGGCAGTTTTAAGGTTTTTCCTATTTTTAGCTCCCGAGGTTCCCACGGGGCAATGAGAAAATTCTTTTTTGCATCAATCAACTACTTATGACCCATTATCATCTCATATCAAATTTGGTTCAAATTGACCTGACGGTTCTGAAAACAGAAATTTTAGGCGTGGCCAAAATTTTAGCCCTCCCATAATGAAGGCAAATAATGCCCGACAAACTTCTCATGAACAAACTTGATTCTAAACCTCAAAAGGACTCTGTATACCACATATCAAATCTCTGCTACTGGTGGTTCATTAGAAGAAGATTTTCAAAAAATTTGGCCATTTTTTCCCCACACCTCTTCTCAATATGAGCCAAAACCTATTTTTGATAAAAATCAAAATGCCCCTATATAACCACTACTGACATGAAGTTTAATTAAAATGTGGCCAGTGGTTTATGAGAAAGAGGCTCAAACACCACCTTCATGGCGGACGTCGGACGATGGACAAAAAGTAATCAGAAAAGCTCACCCTGACTTTCAGTCAGGTGAGCTAAAAATAGGGTATTACACTTCTGGAGGAATTAGTTAGACAGGAATCACATAATTATTTTAAAATAACACTGCAAAAAGTAATTAATCTTGAGGAAAATTATAGTGGGGTTTGGTTTGTAGAAGGGTAAAGAAAGCTATTGCCAGGGGTCATGCCATCTCAAAGAGTTGAAAGGAAAGTGAAAAAAAAACTATGAAAAAGAATTTCAGGCAATTCTACTACCCAAAAGAACCTCTACGGGCTGGGTTATAAATTTAGACAGGCTTTTAGAAGTTATAAGTTTCAAGTTTCAATTTTACAAAAAAAATCAGATAACAAACATTAGACTGTACGGTGATGGCTGAGAAATTGGTTGTCGACCTAGCACTTTCTTTTCCATAAGCCTTATCGACAATGACTTGTTTCTTAATGAATATCTTTACCAAACACCGAAGTTAGTTTACCCTATTTCAATCTTTTATGAAACTGACTCTCGGAACAACCTCAAGGAAAATATAGACAATTTAAATTCATTAATTGAAAATAGGCTGCAAAATAATTACAAATTCTATTTAAGTGGGGATGAAAGTTCCTAATGTCTATTCTTGATGGAGAAAACAATCTAGGACCAACAACAGACATAGGATGGAATATATACATGACACTCAATAAAGAACACAGAAAAGAAGTAGACAAAAACTCCAGACTTAGAACTAAACTCACTCTGGCAATTGATAGGGAACATAAACAGTCATTGCTTAGTTCCATACCAATTAAAAGGGTCGTTTTCTGTTTGTTGCATGGTTTGTAAGGTTTGTTGAAAAATTTGTAAATCTTGAAATTGAAAATATTCTTTCAGTAGGCAATATCATGGTACAAAGGTGCCAGGATGACGAACAATACAAAAAGGAAAGATTATTAAATTTGGAAAATAATATAAATGCTAGGGGAGTCCATCAGGGAAATTTAAAAATTCATTTTGATACCCAAGGTAAGTCAGAACCAGTAAAGTTAAACAAGGGCCATGCTTATGTCCTAATCACACCACCAGAAATATATGAAAAAGGTAATTACCCACCTGTTTTGAACAACGTGGTTAGGGAAAAAATGATTAAACACAAAACTCACAGATTCAGTAAAGAAATGATTTAGGACTTGAAACATTGTACTACACAGATTATTCTTTAACAAGTGAAATTTGGAGTAACTTTTATGAAATGATCAAAATTCTTAAAAAAAGACCCAGAACCGAGTTTGAGAGAAAAGCCAGAGGGATCTTTACAGTCAGAAGATTACATATGGGGTTATACTGCTGCTGACAAAGGAAAATATTTAATACACGCAGAGTGCTTTTAACAGCTTTTCTGTCTGAAATATTCATATAAAGAGTTAACAACTTGTATGATGAAATTCATTGATGTTGCTCCATTCCTTATGCAAGAGCTGCCATTTTCATTGGCGCGGTTTCAGTGGGAGGCGGTGTTACATGCAAATTATGAACACAACAAATTTTTTTTCAGTCATACAATGCAAATGGGGTGGGGGGGAGGGGGGTGGGGTGGGTCCAGAAAGAATACCCGATAACAAAAATATTTCCGAATATGTGGAAAAGGCTGTCCTTCGAAATGTGTTCTTCTGCAGAACAGTATGATGGCACTGAAACAATTTCAGTTGCCTTCAGTACTTTCGGTAAAAGGCACACTGCAGCTGCTGTCATTCAAACGAATTTCAAAAGACACCTTTTCAGGAAAAGATTATAAAGCAGTAAAAAGATCAAAACACCTCAGAAAATTAAACAACTGATTTATTTGAAGGAAAGTATGTCCTGTGTGGTGCAATTCCCAAATTAAATGGAAACAAAACTGACCAGATTGAAATGAAACAAATAATCAAGACATATGGTGGGATGATTGCAAATAGTATTCATTTGAAGGGGAAGGCCATTTCCAACAACGTGTATACCATTTTGACATTGGAGGGGACATTGAAGAGTAAGAAAATTCCAATTCCAATCATGCAGGCACTTCATCGCAGTTTTCCAATCATCTCATTTATATATATAAAAGATTGCATTGATCAGAATAACAAACTGCCCATTCAGGAATACATTATAAATACACCAACAGCATGTCCATTTTAAAAGATGCTACTCTTGAATAAAAATATTTTAAAAAGAAACCAAACATGATCAGCTGTATGAAAGTACCAAAAATTAAAACAATTAGAAAAAAAAGAAAAGAAACTTGTTTCTCTTGGAAGAAATAGTGCTGTGTACTATGTCTTTCAAAAGAGAAAAGAGCTAATGGAAAATAAACAGCAAAACTTTTCGCAGACACGTGATTTATTTGTAAGGTTGCATAAAAAGTGGAAGCAGTTATCTCCATGAGAAACAGAAATACTGTGAGTGCTGGAAAAGGGAATCAACTAAAAGAAAACAAGAAGTTATTAAAAGCATCAAGACGTCTCAGGAAATTAAAACATACAATGTTATCAAGTTCCCAAAATTTAAAAAATTAAAAAGAAATTCTCCCATTAAAAATATGTAGTGTGTAATATAACCACTGTAAATAGTTTTTAGTGCTGAATTCCCTCGTCAAACAAGGTTATTTTTTTAGCTCCAATGAACAGGCCACATCTGCCCGCATAATATGCCAAATCAGCAGCTGAAATTTTTTTTTTAAATTTCAAAAAAACCATATCATGTGACCCCTCTTTGGAATGAGCTCATTCCAACGAGGGGTCACATGATATGGTTTTGTTGGAAGTTTTTGAAAAATTAAATAAAATGATATATAAAATAATAAATTTTGATATCATCTGCATTGGGTAAAGGGATAAGACCCCTGCAATGCTCAACAAGTGAAACGCATGTGATGTGTCAGACCATCATTGAATATATCAGCAAAGCAAGCCAAGAATGGCCCAATACATCTAAATATGGATGGTGACATCACATCGCTCATTCGATTGATAATATTTTACCCCCAGATTTCTATTTTGATCAAAATTCAATTTCGGATGTAATTTGTTAACACATTTGTTTCACATGCTTTCCTTTGTGTCCTGAATATATAATGTCTCAAATTTTGGAAGCAATAGGCAGAAAGTAAGTAATGACAACAATAAAGAATAAAAATCTTGCCCAAAATTTGCATCTCGAAGATATATTTCATCATCCAACTTTCAAAAATTTTGCTGTAGTTTGATCAGATGCTACACCTGTCAAGAAATCAGATGATAGTTCTGCATTTTTTGGGGTTAACAGACCAATAGCTGATTAGCAGCCCATGACTTCAACTTGGACTGCTAATAAGTCCTTAGGCTGTTTCTGTTGAGCCATTAATATAATACTGTAATGCAGCCAATGTCCTTCATAATCATGTCATTGTTTAATTTTATCCTGTCTTGTTAATTTTTTATTTTCCTTGTATATACCTGTTATGTTTCTAAAGTCTATGTTTGATAATGTACATAGTTGTTTTAATTACCATATCAAAAGAAGATAAATTAATGTAAATTACCGGTTTGTGCTATGTTATAACACCCTCAACATTGACAACAATCCCAGTTTTCTCTCTGATATAAATAATTAATATTTCCTCACTCATCTCAATGCAGAAAGTCAGCTTGTTTATTACCGTGGAGACCGAAATATAGTTCCATTGCAGTCAATGATTGACAGCGCTATTTATAGGCTGACTGATCATAATTATCCTTGATTAACTGGACTCATATTTTTAATGCAGTGTACACGTAATGTATCTTCATCTGGTGACACTGACATTGGTCATTATACTGGAACTACACATAAAATTGAGTTAACTGATGGTATTCCATTGAAACAGAGATACAGATGTATACCACCATCTATGTATGTTGAGGTCAGAGAACATCTTCAGCAGCTGGTGGCCAGTGGTGTTATACCTGCTTCACACTCACCCTATGCCTCACCAGTGGTTTTAGCCCACAGAAAAGATAGTAAATTGAGAATGTGCATAGACTATGGGGCCTTGAATAATAAGACTATCAAGGACAGCTATGCATTGCTTCGTACAGAAGAAGTATTTATTTAATGCTCAGGCATCAATTCACGCTGAAAAATTAAGTCATATTCCCCTGTCGGTCGGCAAAACGAAATATCAAAATGATATTTAGAAATCGATAGGTTCGGATGACGAATCACATGTACTTTAAATTCTACGTATTTATGCACGTTTAATGGGCCGATAAACATTTACATGCAATCATCACAGAGTCAGCACATCAGTAATGAATTCCAGAGTCCCAAATACAAACGAATTCGAATAATTGATAGTGACAGTGACTAAATCAATTCATTAAATCAGTGTTTTCAAAGTTTGACTTTCTCATTCACCTTCCAGCGAAAAGCCGAAATCACTTTCAAATTTCTTCAGTTCAACTTCACACGTCTTCAGTGCATTGAGTTCAAAAAAAATAAAATGACGTGTCTTGTTATTGAAAATAAGAAAGTGGTGTTTTTTGTTATTGTTCTATTTCTTCGAAACACATTGCGATTATTTCAATTCGCCAGCCTTGGTAAATCGTAAAGTTAGGGGAGAAATAAGACGGGACTACTTTTTGTGCGGATATTCACACATTCCAATGGTTGGAGTTTGGTTGTTGTAATTTTTGTATGGACGCCGGTTCGGCACATAAATTTTGCGCCTTAATGGCAAATAAAGGCCACAAATTGGAGAGTTTGTAGTCGTAGAGCATTAAATAAAAAGAAAATTCACGAAAATTTGATGAATACCGAAAATATCTCGTTCGTGGCTACAAGAAATATGAGGATCTTCACTCGCGACTGCGTCGCTCGTGAAGATCCTCATATTTCTTTGTAGCCACTCACGAGATATTTTGGGTATTCATCAAATTTTCGTGAATATCCTCTATTGGATTCACTTGGTGGTGCCAGATATTTTAGTGTCATAGACATGAAGTCTGGTTACTACCAGGTGGATATTGAAGAAGAGCAAAAGGAGAGTATCACTTTTACAGTTGGACCACTTGGATTTATATGAATTCAACAGACTCCCATTTGGTTTGGCAAATGTGCCTGGAATGTATTAGCAGGTAATGGAACAGTGTTTTGGAGAGCTTCACCTCAAAATTTGCTTTATTTATTTGGACTAGTGAATCATCTTCTCCAGTGATATACAGCAACATTTTAAGAGATTGGAGAAAGTTTTCAACCAGTTAAGAAAAAGTGGTTTGAAGTTGTCACCAAAGAAATGCCCATTCCTTCAGGGAAAGGTTAACTTTGTTGGACATATAGTGTTGGCTGATGGGATCAAAACAGATCCAGAAAAAATAAAATCCTGTCCGACACCACTGTAAAAGTTTTTCCAACATTGCTAAACCTTTGACGAAAGTAATGCCAAAACCTGTCAAGAAAGGGAAAACTAAGAAGAAAGTTGAATCAGTTGTTTGGACCTGGGGACCCGAGCAAGATGAAGCTTTTATGAAGTTGAAACAAATGCTTTCTTCATCATCAGCTTTGGCTTACCCAGATTTTACTAAAGATTTTGAACTACATACAAATGCCAGCACAGATGGACTTGGAGTTGTTCTGTACCAAACACATGGCAATCTCAAAAGAGTAATCAGCTATGCCAGTCATGGTCTTAACAACTCAGAGTGACATTATCCTGCTCATAAACTTGAGTTTTTAGCTTTAAAGTGGACAGTATGTGACAAATTTCATGATTATTTGTATGGTAGGAAATTTACAGTTCTTACTGACATTGATCCTCTCACATATGTGTTCACAACGACTAGGTTAGATACGACCAAACATAGATGGTTAGCAGCTTTATCTGCATTTGATTTTAATATTTTGTATCAGCCTGGAAAATCCAACAACGATGCAGATGCTCTATCCCGATTACCATCAATCGAGGAAAGAAGATCTCAGCACATCAGAGAGATTAATTGTAATTCGATTCAAGTGTTAAGTAATGGTATTAAACAGGATGGTTTCCTTGAGTCATTGTGCATGTCTGAGAATGTTTTACCCGATCTTCAGGTACTCTTGACAAGATACTGTTCCAGTGGACATCCCAGACATTAGAAAAGCTCAGCGTGATGACAGTTTTTTGATAGTGAAAATTCCAACACCAACAGTTATTCCTCTGGAAGAGAGGTTGAAATTGCTGGTTGTGATCCAGTAGAGGCACCTCCTGCACCAGCACCCAGGTGTACCACTGGAACCAGAAATAAGCCACCTTGGATGTTGTCTGGTGAATATTTCATGTCCCAGACAGACAGTTGATCCAGACGGGAAGGAGAAAGTTGAAGTTTTGAAAGTTTTATCTGATGAAGGTTTTTCTGATGGTAATAGCAGTAATAGCAGTGATACCATTTTATCTTTAATTGGAAATAAGAAAATATGATATAAATGTCAGGGACATTTTTTAATGGGAGGGGTGGGGGGGGGGGGTGGACTGTGTGGCAGTATCATAAAATGGGTTAGGTGTTTTATATATTAGTAGGTGAATTGGGTTTTATTTTATCTAGGTGTAAAATATTTTATTTTAAATTTGTCTCCAGCCACAGTTGATTAAATGTGCACTTAGTTATTATTTTGTTACTAACTATTTCGTTTTTATTAATATTTGTCTAAGTCGCATTGGTATTCAGAAGGTTAATATTTCCTTCTTGAATGTGTCATATTGTTAACTTCACTGGCTCTCCCGTGACTACACTCGGGAAAGTCATGAAGTGACTAGTTCTCAAAATCTAGAACTACAATTGGTTAATGTAGTTCTGCAGTTACATTTAATTGGAAATTTGATTCATTCTTCTTACAGACTGTTGTGCATTAAGTTGTATTTCTGTGGCTGTTTCAAATATATATTTAATTTAAAAGTTTTCTGTGGCATTTTTTATTTCTATGGAAATTCATGGAAAGGCATATTTTTTCATAGGAGTGATTTTCTGTGTTGAACAGGTACTCATATCATTTATATTAAATATTCTTTTGAATGGCCTGGCAACCTGGACAAGGTATCATGGTTCATACTTTGTTCCAACTGCCATGACCACAGACTGGCTCCAATTTTGGAAACATACCGATTTAGCCTATATACTTGTTTAATTGAACGAATCTATTTTATACTGTTAAGCGTAAGCAATATTCTAAATTTCTGCATATTACATTGGCTGTTTAAGTGACACTTAATCCCAATTTATTTGTCATTGTTCAGTAAAAGTATTTGTATTAGTAACTCGAATAAACGGTAAATTTCTTATCATATAGGCAGTTAAGTACTAGTGTTTCTGTCATCGTTTTGGTTCTTTTTAGTTGCTTGTTCACGATGGCTGAGTGATCTGTTGTGATTGGCTTTGGCTAACCACAGCCGATCCCCCAACACCGTGAATAGGCTACTGTGTAATTTTGGCCCTGGTATCCTTCATTTGTTACTAATCACTCCTATTATTTCTTTTTATTATGTAGGTTTCAAGATGTTGCCCAAGTTTAGTTGTGCCACAGCTTAGTTGGTTGTTCTTGAACTCGTTACACTGAGGGTAGGAATTATTTATATTTACATACGTATAGCTGTTTTTATTGTAAATTAGGGGGTGTATTTTAACATACAAGTCATAATACATTTTATGTAATTTGTGGTGTTTTCCTGTTAAATTCCTTGGAAAGTGGTTTAATACTAGTATACTGTTGTGGACTCTGCGGTAATTAGACTTGGGAGCCTGTGAGTGGCATGCAAGTCTAACAATTGAACACTCGATTGAACGATTGGTCATGCTTCAGTTCTTTCTTGTGTTGTCACTTTGTAGCTTTCGATAGGCTCAAAGTGAAGTTAAGCCTTTATATAACAGGCTTTACCCCTATACCCCTTTAAGGTTTTATAGTATGCTATTTGCATGCTGTATGGTTTATATTAGCTTGTCTATATCCAGCTAATGTGCTTGCTCAGTGATAATTTGATCAGACGGCCTTCCAGGGCTGAGGGGTTAAATTATCTCTGTTTGGTTTTTGTGCTTGTGTGTGTGTGTGTGTGTGTGTGTGTGTGTGTGTGTGGAGGGGTCACTACATTCATATATTGTTCTAGGATTAAATGACATATCAGTTTTACTTTAATACTTGCATTCTTATGAGGGTGTGTAATGTAAATTTATTTAATTGGAGTATCATAAATGTTTAATATTTATGCATGGTATAATTTACTATCTTTAGAGCTTCTGCGGCATATTGGTGTACTATTTTCCGGATTGCGTATATTATTGGTATGAGTTATTGATAAAATAGTTGCTCTGTCTGTTTGCTGGATGGTTTGGCTCTATTCATTGTTACTGTCACACCCTGCTGTGTCCGGCACAGCAGAGTGAGCTCTTGAAGCTTGTTCTGCTGGGTTACATCAGTGGATGATACCTTTATTAGGTTAGGGTTTTCTTCTTCTATCGGTTGTTACACCTGGCTGGAGAGAGCCTTTTGAGCTGTTTTCCGTTAGGTGTGCCAACTTGTGTTTGTCAGGAAAATAATATTGTTTGGCTGTTAGCACTCTATTGATGTGCGGTGTTCATTTTCATCCAGCGTTTTGTACATTTATTATTGTGTAGTATGCATGTTATTTATTTTGGTTTATTTTTATGTATATTTGCAGGGTTCTTTAACTGAAATTGTTAACTGGCAGTGTACATAATTAGAAGTTTTTCATTACTGTGATAGAATAAAGAACCTACGTAAAACGTCATCCACCTTAAGAGTTATTTGGCTATATTCCAAGTGCGGTTACACTGTAATTACGATACTGAAACAAAATGGCAATCGGTGGGTCATTTTTAATGACTGTCACCACAGGTGTTAATCTTCTGACAAAACTAAACCCCACGCTCGCTGATTTGGACAAGAGTTTGCCTAAAAAAATTTTTGTTTACGGCTGCAGTAACATATGCTACCGTTTGACGCTACAACGCGAAATTTTTTTTAAAAAGGTTGACCCTTATTATTTCATCCACAGAGTGACAGAGTTGCAAACTGCTTCATTTGTCTAGAATTTCTACACGTGCTGCAGACGGTTTTCAGAATGAAGTGTTGTTTTGAATTACAAATCGCCATGCGGTTTGACCTGAGATGTTGTGACCTCGACCTTTTTTCTGACTTAATTGTCTGATGACGTCGAGTGGGAACACGAGGAGTTTATTTACTAAACTTGTTATTGTTAAAAATGGCCTTGTTAAATTGACAATGTCGGTTTTGGGCTATGGGTAGGGTCTTATTGGAACGTGTGTTTGGGGCTCTGAGTAGGAGCCTTTTGGAACACACACGCTATGATGATTAATTGACGGTAACATGGTCTGAGGTTTGCTGCTCGGAGCGGATGTTCGCGCCTTGTCTCGACCCATAACATCAGGCCATGTTACCGTCAATTCATCACAATAATATGTAATATCGCCTACCGCTTGTTAAAAATCACTTCAGAATATAGTGGCCTGTGAATTAACTGAGTTTGGGTGATTTGTGTTTTCCATTTCCATCCACATGCGAAAGGCTTTAAAAACAGATGGCTGGCTAATTTGCATATTTTATGCTCGAGAGAGAAAAATATATACCTTATTATATGCTAGCCTGTAAATTATTGCAAATTATCTAAAAGATATTTCTCGATATCCATCGAGTCGATGGATATCGAGAAATATCCCTCATTTGCTTCCTATATGACGTCACACTACGGCGCATGACTTCGCCTTGAACGTCGCCTTTAATGAACCATCAGCAGACCTTTGTTATTGTCTTGAAACTGTTTGCAGTCGAATTGGGCTGAATATTGGGCAGTAAAATGTCACGTAGCATCAGGTAGCACATAATAAAAAGAAAATTTGCGCTATTTTAGTAATTATCGTGTGGACCTGAAAGTATCATTTTTCACTCGCGCATGCGTTCGTGAAAAATACAACTTTCAAGTCTACACTCAAGAGATAATTCCCGATATTCACTAAAACAGCGTAGATATCCTCTCTCTATATATTACGTATATAATGCTAGTTGTTTATAATACAAAAATAACCAAATCATCGTGCAAAAGTTTTTGATTAAAAAGAGTAATCGTGAATTTTGGAACAAAATGACAGACGGTGGCCATTTCTGACAACCGCCAAACACTAATGTTTAATTTTCCTTTCCTCCTGTCAAAAACACCATTGAATTAACTCTTTACCTAACATGAAAAGCAGACGATACTTGCAAACAAATACTTGAATAACTAATTGTTTTAATTTTGTTGTCTCAAAAACATAGGTTATGACCCCTCATTGGAACGAGTTCGTTCCAATGAGGGGTCATAACCTAGGTTTGAGACAATGAATGAAAAAAAAATAATGAAAATAAATTGGCGATTTTTGAAAATAGCGCTGGCCGGTTTTGACCGTTACCTTGGTTAAAGGGTTAAGTTTCATGACAAATGGCTTCCAATTAGTTGAATTTTGGTGGTTTGTTTGATTTTTAGTTTTTTGTCTACAGACCGACACAGGTGGGTAGTTTTATAAACTAAGATGACGGACGTCTCGTGGATATGCCGACGCCGTATTCCCAATTCATATTGGTCGGGAATAAAAACTAACTCCACACTCCATACCCAGCAACTACGGCAATAGCGTGTGCATTTCTACAATTTATTATTCATATTCCTAAAATCCACATAAAGTTATCTGTCTTTCAAATAAATCGCTTGGTAGAAAACTTGATCGAGTCTGATTTTACAAACAATACACCCAAAGCATAGCCATATTTATTTTGTTTATTTAATTTATTCATTTAACGACACTTTCAACATCCAGTAAGGGCAATATCGTGTCGGACAGTTTTACAGGTCGGGTGGAAGGCGGAATACCCTGAGAGAACCAACCACCGAACAGTGGCGAAAAACTGTCGGACTATCCAACTTCCAGCCCCCTCTTTATCAGGTTCACCGGGGTGTAGATACCTTTTCGCCGACATGGAGATGGTAAAAGACCACAATTTACCCACAGAGCAATACACCACAATTATTGCATGAATAACTAGCATGTGAAATTTATTTTTCAACGAGCGACCGCTAGTTAGGAATGGAATAATTAAGGTAACCACCCAAAACCCATACAGTCCAGTCGCCATGGACTGGTCGTAATCCACGCGTGGGTAGTGATGTCCACACATGCCTTTATCAGGTAATAAAAAGCATGATCAGGAAAAGTTTAATTAATGAAGCACCGGGTTGTACCCGGTGCTTCATTAATTATTTTTTTGATGATTATTCCTATTATTAGTGTTTGAAAATCTAATAATATTGCGTCCGTGGAAATATTGCCCTCCCTTGGAAAGTGACCATGGGTGGGCAATAAAAATATATTCGCATTTTAATTCCAAATTAATGCAAAGTAATTGCTTCGAAAGTGACAAACATTTCAGTTTAAAAATCATTAGCGGATAGGAAGCAAATGGCTTTCACTGACGAAGTTAGTCGTACGCGAAATAAAATAGTTTCCTCAGTATTTCACCGAAATCTATACAGAAACGAAAATGAGTATTAATTTAATACCCCAGATAACCATAACAACAACTTTTCACCATTAAACTGTACGCATGTCTCACTTTCATAACATTTTGGCGAGTTTATTTCGTGTCCATTGATATTACTACTTTCATTGTAATGCGCCCGTTGCACCTTTTTCAAATGAAAATACGATTTTTCAGGGGAATGTAAACAGATTCAATTTTGTGAAAATCCTCTTGGATAATTTTTTTTATTTATATTTCATGATACTCTCTTGGTGCTATTACATTCTGTATTATAAAGTCTCAAAAAGGATATTGTTTTGAAATCTGAATAAAAATCATTTTAAAGAATAGTTCTAATATAACAATAATATGATTTCGGAGGGCATTATGGTTCATTAGCGGCCCTGCAGCAATGATGAACAGTCCGAGGGTTTTTTAAAGGCCCGAGACGAAGTCGAGGGCCGTTAATACGCCCAAGGGCTGTTCACCATTGCTGCGGTGCCGCTAATGAATCATGATGCCTGACAACAATCATGTTATTACCATTATTACCACTCCCTGTTACAGCTAACCACACAAGGGAATTGCTGGAAGAAATAATCACTAAAGTCAGTTCGATATCTCTGTTTCGATCGTGCGTTCGACTTCAGTTCAGAAATACAAAGGGATGTCATCCGAATGGGAGTAATTCATTAGACCATATAATCTAAAAATAGCTGGGCCGCGGGCCGCTAATGGCTATTTATAACATTATCGCCCACGGTCCGGCTCCGTCGAATGACGTCACTGAAATTATGGAGTTTTAACCGGCACGTCGATTTACCCAATAACACCCAATACTACCCAATAACACCCAATACTACCCAATAATACCCAATAATACCCAATAACACCCAATACTATCTGATAACAAGGTCGGAACAAATTTTTCTATGGATCCGGTCCCTTCCCTTACACACAGACAGAATCCCCTTCAACAAAACGCCTCGGAGAGAAACCTCACCCGATCCAAGCCATTTTTGTTTAAAAAGTAAAGTATCGGGTATAGTTCTCTAAATCAGTATAATAATAAGTATAATAAGTGGTGAAGATTAGGCAGCGGTGGGAGAGTGGCGGGTGGCGTGTCTTAAAAATAGTCCGGAAAATGTGTCCGTCGTTCGTGGGTAGGGGTTCAGGACAACTAAAAGGATCTTTCTGTTTGTGTTGGGTTGAAAAAGCGTAGAAATGCCTGATTTGGTTTAAAATTTGAGAACAATGGAGAGAGAGAGAGAGAGAGAGAGAGAGAGAGAGAGAGAGAGAGAGAGAGAGAGAGAGAGAAAGAGTGTGTAATTCTACTTGTAAGACCCTTCTGAAAGGTAGTTTTTTATTATTTAAATTTCAATGCCCAAAAGGTAATCACTCGGATTCTTTTGGTTTGTCTTTATGTCACATAAATTCTTGAGATCTTTTTATTGGAGTTGAAGTTGAAGGCGTTGCTAATGTTTTTACTCTCTGACTGACTCACTGTGAAGTTCCAAAAAAACAATGACTCCTACTTCCCTTTGACCCTTGTCCAAACCATGTTGCCGCCCAAGTGATATCTTTTGAATTTGCGAAAACAACTCTCAGCTTTTTTACACGGACGGACTGATGTCCTCGTCTAAAGAAAGCGTTATTTTGTTATTCCCACTTTTATGGAGAAGCAATTTCTTCGAGGGAGATTTTAAAGAATTAAATTAACCCCAACGTTGCCAAGTTTATAGAATAAAATAAAAAACTTGAAGGTTGTTTAGACGTGAAAATGTGTCCCTTCGCTATTTGATATGGTCAGTACAATGGATATGGTCAGTACAACCGGGTCGCAAGGGATCCCGGGTCGCAAGGGATTTGTAAATCCGGGTCGCAAGGGATTTGTAAATCCCACATTGTCCCTGCGCGCCTTCGGCGCGCTAAAACCTTTCATTCATTCATTCATGGTCAGTACAATCTTCCAAGATGCCCAAGCGCAAAGCATTCAGATGGCCATGTAAAACATGCCAAAAAGAGATACACAACGTGCAAAGTTTGTTGTGTGAATTTTGTAAATGTGGTGTCATTCAAAATGTGAAAATATAGATTACGAGTCGGCCTAGCTGAGAATTGGTCTGGGGCAGTTGTCCGGCTGTGCATTTTTTGGACTGCGAGGCAGTTTGCTGGGGAAATTTGTCTTACATTCCGAATATTCTACTGCAGAGAAATCGCGAAGCGGATGTCTCTCGACAGAGTCGATATTACAAGTAGGCTTGTTAATCTCCCTGTCATCATCATACTCTATACTCTACCCACTCACAGCAGGAGGGGGGGGGGGGGGGGGTCTTCAAAAAATTCCGATACACATGACCAGGGTGGGTGAGTGGTCCAGCAGCTCCAAAACTCACTCCAGGTGGTCTAAATTGTTTCCTCACATACTTTTAACAGATAATTATAGTTGGAATTTGTTGAGACGCTTTTTGGGATGATTTTACAATATTTTGGGGTAGTTATTATGAATTGGGAGGTCACTTATGGCTCTCAGACACCAGATTAACCCATTAACCAATGTGGATAGAAGACGACACTTGGAAAAAAATTGTTGACTGACTTAAAATTTTCAATTTTTGTCTAAAAAACAAAGCTTTAATATGACCCATCATTGGAACAAGCTCAATGAACTCATTCTAATGATGGGGTCATAAGCTATGTTTTTGAAACCAAAAAGTGAAAAGATAATAAAATTAGAATGACAATTTTAGTGAATAATGCTGGCCAATATTTGTCGTTACATTCACTGTTACATTGGGAAATGGGTTGAACGACTTACCCAATGTCTTTGACTCTGTGAGTAAATGCAACAAAGTAAATAAAATGAACATTTATATCTGGTTATAGCATTGGAACTAACATAAAACAAGAAAACAGAAAATGGTTATTGTGTTCGGATGAATTAGGTTTTAGAGATAAAAAGCAATCACAATTAATGAATATAGTGAGTCACCACCCCGCCCTCCCCAAATATTTTTACCTTTCTACTCCCTGTAAAATACTCATCCTTCAGTTGTAAGTTGAAGTTCACATAAAACTCACCGAGAAAACTCAGAAAGTACGCATGTTGTCGTGTCAGCCCGCTCGATGTTGCAGGACGTTGTGAAAATAAATGGATACATGAATTCATGACTATTGAGCACCAAATATGATATTGTACCATCTACTTACCCTTTATGTTGTTTGGAAAGCTGAAACCAGATATAATTAAACTAAACATTTTTTTTTTTTTTGGGGGGGGGGGGGTGGGCGGTGTATAAGGATACTATAACTAATTTTGCTGCGTTTCTGTTTTGTTACTGATAATTGTTTTGTGAGTACTATGTGCAGTGTTTTTGAGATAGTGAGCAAATATTCCATTTGTAGTTGGAGATGTAGAAGTATTATTAGTTTGATACACCACTGGAAAACCTTTATAATTTGTGCTAATGTTATGTGAACTGGTCTTGTCCTAGATTTATTTCAGGAATATATTACTTTTATTAAAAAAAGGAAAGACAAAAAAAAAATGTGTGTTGTCATTCTACTCCTTCATTTCATTCTCACCTTACATTTTCATCACATTTTAATCTTTCTATTTGCCATCCCTTCCATCGCCATTAGACACTTTTAATTGTGGCATTATAATCTGTTTTGTTTTCGCGCTTCGAGGGGCCTGTGAATGAAGATAATTGTTTTTCGTTCGGGTGAAGCTTCATTTTGCTTTCAAATCGAGCCAACTCATTGTCATGGTTCATCCCGTGCCTTTTTCCCATGACACCAGAAGGGACATCGTACCATAAAATTTCCCACGTGCTCACCAAACATTGGCTTCCACAGCTATTGTAAACTACACTATGGTTGGTGCCGTCTACCCTCTATCACCCAATAAGCAGTTTGTCAGATTGTACAGGCCAGTAATAAATTACTGAATAAAATAGTGGGTTGGCTGTAAAATAGTAGATGGATGGTAAGTCATCTCGAAGCGCTGACCATCACCGAAGGCGTCGGAGGGGGGGGGGGGGGGGGGGGGGGTCTCCCGTCCGATGCCCTTGGTGACGGTCAGCACACCAGGGAAGCATGAAAGGAACGAGCATAACCCAACACCCTTTGTAAGTTGGACCGGAAAAGATTTTTGAAACTGCCATTAGTAAGGGAGTCCTGATTGATTTTCATATTTTTCTGTCGCATAATTCCACGCAGTAGGTAAAGGGTTAACTGTCCTCATGACAATATTTGTTTGAGAAAATATATACGAAATGGTAGCTTTTGAGCTTTGAACGAAGCAAAGCTGTAGCTTGATATGGTGAATAAATCTAATACTGATCGCGCATCTGAGAACTAAATTTCGAGGTGACTAGAAGAAAATAGCCTGCGCTGTTTTTGTCTTGCCGACTTTCTCAACTGACTTCGCCTGGGGCCGAACGATAACTAGGGCCGAGTTCTCCTATGAGCAAACTTCTCAGAATGTGAGCCCAATCGCCGCTATCTCAGCGCGGTTGACACTGCATTCACTTTTTATGCACATGGGCCCTCAAACAGCATGAATTTGAGGATGGAATGATTCATAAACAAATCAGACCATATTTTATCTAGAACATTATGTCCTTTTGATTAAGTGCATTAACTTGGGTCTTGGGGACTTTGTCCGGGTGCCAATTGGGTAGTATTGAGTGCTGTTAGGTGTTATTGGGTAGTATTGGGTGTTA
Organism: Pictodentalium vernedei; assembly: GCA_031216915.1. Lineage (NCBI taxonomy): Eukaryota > Metazoa > Mollusca > Scaphopoda > Dentaliida > Dentaliidae > Pictodentalium > Pictodentalium vernedei. The sequence continues at coordinate 664,199,311 of CM062295.1, forward strand.
TTGGGTAGTATTGGGTAGTATTGGGTATTATTGGGTGTTATTGGGTAGTATTGGGTGTTATTGGGTAAATCGTCGTGCCCGTTTTAACGGGCCTCCAAACTTATGTTAATCGACTAGTAACTTATAGATTGAGTGGTAATAATTCTCACTGTTGGTGACACACCCTCAACAAAACCAATGTCAACAGTTCTCTCTTATTGTTGTATATATGAGCTGAGAATTGGGAATACTGATATATTGTTTAATATAAAAAATAAAATTAAAAGTTTGGTAAATAGTTTTATCATATGACTCGTCCGTTTTGTTCACTTTAAAACATTTGATATTTTGTTTTCATATTAATCAGTGATAAATAAAGCCTTCCGTCAATTTCATTGGTCAATTTCAAAATTAGACAATTTGACTGGCTGAACAAAATGAAACTGGGCCACATTTTCATAGTTTGCATAATTAGAGTTGGGAGCTTTCATTTGTCAATTTCAAAACTGGACAATTTGATTGGCTAAACAAAATACAACTGGGTGACATTTGCATAATTTCAGTAGGGAGAATTTACGTTACGTGTCCTCTTTAGGGTGGGTTATATTGTATTAATCTTTTACCTACAAGAAAAACGCCATTCATTTTTTTTTTTTATATTTTCACTTTTTACTTCCAAAACATAGGTTATGACCCCTCGTTGCGAGCTCGACGAGCTCGTTCCAATGAAGGGCCATAACCTATGTTTTGGAAGCAGACTACTAAAAAAATGGACGGGCACTTAACTTGTTGCGACAGAAGTCTAATTTTCTGCAAAAAATAACTGAAATAGGAATTTCTGTGTGGTTAAGATCCCTTCATTGGAATCTTGGAACATTACTCAAGATGCCTGCTTAGATCGATACCAGATGTTCCATTAGCGTGCGGTTTGCATGTATTTTGTCGGCCTAACATCCTAACTTCGAGGTATTTTGTTTTGAACTTTTAGTGGGATATCAGTGAACTGTACTCAGTATCTGATTCTGGGAGACATCGATCAACTCTCCGAAGCTTGGGTTAACGGTAAATGGTTAAACATTAACAAATGAGGGAAAAAAGAATACGAAGTCCGCTAATCCAACAAAGAGACACAGACAGAATTCGTCGATGATGAGTCAAAGTGGAGATGACGCGATTAACACCTCACTTGCCGAAATGGACGATAAGATTAACCACATTACCACGGCTCTGAAAGATGTTCCAAAACATGATGATGTTAGAACGATCGTCAACTCTGTGATTGATAGCAACCTTAATATCCTCAAACTGGAAATAGAGACTCTTATATCATCAAAAGTCGCAAACCTGGAAAATAATATAGAATCCCTCCAATTTGAGAACAACCAGTTAAAAGATGAACTTCAGAAATGCAGACATGACAACAGAGAGTTTGACAGGATATTGAGGGGTATTGAAGAAAAAAAACAGACAATGCAACTAAGATGGCTAACCGAAATGAACAATATTCCAGAAGGCAAAACTTGAAAATTCTTGGACTTCATGAAAACACTGGTGAAACTCTGTCCAAAGTTATCTGCGACCTTGTGAATCCTACACTCAAAGACATGCAAGTTTCTGAAGCAGACATTATCGCTTTCCACAGGCTGCCGTCAAATCGCAGAGACTCACCCCGACCAATAATTGTAAAATTTCAAAGAAGAGAAATAAGAGACTCTGTTTTGATGAGCAGGAAAAGAATTGTTGAGACAATACAGAATAGAAATTAGGGAGACTCCCGAGTAAAAATCACGGATGATGTGACAGCACTGAACGCTGGGTTGATCAGTAGACTCTACCGGCACGATCAAATTGAAGCCGCTTATCATCGCAATGGTTCAGTATAGGGGAAACTTCGAAACGGGAAAAGACTCAAGTTTGACATTTTTGACGACATAGACGATATAATCAATAAGAATGTTCATAGCAGTTCTCAGCAGTAATCCAGTCACTTAATCTTGATGGTGACGAGACCAGCTCTTTTTAACCTTACATATGAAAGCCGTCAAACCCAACGAGTAATATCCAGATCACAGTGGAAAGTGAAGAAAAAATGAAATCACAGTAGAAAATGTTGGAAAAATGCAGAATTTTTTTTTTTTTTTGGGGGGGGGAGGGGGGGGGGGGGGGTTGCCTCGGTCATGAATAAGACTACTTTCGGCATCCACTCAAAAACAGTACAGACTTGATAATATACGCCGTTTACAATTGATAATTTCCAGCAATAATTTGACTTGCATCGCGGGTAGGCAATGATCGACTGGAGGGTTTTATGCGTTGGCTCGGGGTGGAATGGGTCGGTTTTTGCTGGATGCAATTGGTACCAACCCAATAACGCTACATTTTTTTTATATTCTATTAAAAACAGATCGTCTTCGGCGATAATTCGTCTCGTACTTGCCCTGGATTGGGGCATCAAATCGCATTTTTGATCAATAATGATGGAAGTGAACTTTTTTTTCACAGAGGGATTTTCTACTGCTGTCTTTCGGGAGTTTTTTGTTCAATATTATTAGTTACACGGTTTGTCGGTGGCCTAGTGTGGTATATGTGGTATCGGTTAATTTCATATAGGACGAGAGCGAAGCTCGAGTCCAATATGGAATTGACTGACGCCATATGTGCCATATAGGACTGCCGCCGAACTGTGTAACGAATATATCTTGCCGACTGCTGCATCGATGCACAGAACTAATAACAACAGCGATCAAAATTAAATCAGAGAATTCGCACAATGTGTTCACGTGTCTTTGCCTTTTTACAGTTTAGGGGAGAGTGCCTACAGGCACTCTCCCATAAATTGTATCAGGGCAAATTGGTACATAACAACCAGTTACATTTCGAAGGTAACATGAAACACATCCACAGAATATGAAGCCTTTTAAGTTGCCTAACCTGCACTTCGAACCAAATGTGGGCTCCCAACACTCAATCTTTCAACTTGAAGCGTTTATCGGCTGCCGCCATTTTGAATAATCAATGAACAAAGGGGAGATTACCCATGGCTGTCATCCTATATTGATGTTGACAGGAAGTATATAGTTTTATATGCAGTCTGCATGTGGCATCTTTGAACCAATGAAATTCCCAGATACTTGTAGGAGATAAGATATATATATATATATATATATATATATATATATATATATATATATATATATATATATATATATATACAAGCTTGTTTGTACATATATGGAATGTGGAGCGGCGATTCCGGAAGGATATTATGTCTATACATAATCTTTACACGACTTACACTCGCATATGCACCTGCATACGTGGACGCGTATATATATATATATATGAATATTTTTGTGTGGGGGCGTGTATGCGAGTGTGTGTTTGTATAGGGCGACACCCTTTTATTTTTGATTTTTCGTGGAATCTGAAAGTTTAATGAAATAGGTCTTGACTGCTGTTTGTCTTTGTTTTTTTGTTTTTTTGTTGTTGTTTTTCACAGCTCACGAGCGGAACTGTTAAATTGTGACCATGAGCTTTAGAATGATAATCGGACGAATGCGAGACCCTTTTAGTGACAGAGTCTTTATAAACTAATTTGCGAAACAGCACAGGTCGCCAAAAGAAGTGCCGTCTTGCAGAGATGCGGTGTGTTTTTGAATGCATCTGCAACTCCATTTTCCAGGCTCTGGCCCGCAGCATCTCCTTTGGACAAGCACTTGTCCTTCTCCAACTAGAGGAGACCGGATTCGATTTTTTGTGGGAGGGAGGTGAGTAATGCGAGAGAAAATTCCCCTTTTCTCGTTGGTTGGCGGTGGTGGGGGCTTTGCCTTATCGGCTGTCACTTTCGGGGCGTAGGTGTGGTAACGAATCAGATCTCCTTTTTCTCCTCTCATAAGCTTAGCATATTTCTCCTGAAGTACTTAATACCAACTTTGCCGGCTTTTCATTTGGAAACTTTTCACGCCATTTCATAGGACTTCACGGTTGTGCGCTCTCTTCTTAGCACAGGGGAGAGTGCAGACACATGTTTTTTGTGCAAGTTTTTCTCCCATTTTCCAACTTTTTAGTGTCTCACTGAAAAACTTCCAGCTGCAGTTGCATATAAAAAAAAATAACCACGAACATTGTATCATCTCAGGAAAAATAATATATTTCTCATATCGATATTTAATCCATTAAACGCTGGCTCGCTGGAAGGTATCATTTCAGTCAATGCAGCCAACGACAAAACGGGCGAAAGTCTGTCTGTTGGGAGGTCTGGTGGTGATTTGATGCAAAAGCTCTGACAAGCAGTTGGGTTAAAATTTTACCGGGCTTCGCTTCAGATGTTTTGCTATTTTTGTCGTTTGCTCGGCCAGCCACACCAACACATCGAAATTGAGGGCACTTTAGATGTGGGTTGAGAAATAGGGGCAAATGGTATACAATTATTTTATCATGATTTCACAAATTTAGAGTTAATTACATCAGATGAACACGCATACACACATACTCACTCGCTCGGTCGCACAGCCGCCTCCTCTACGCACACGTATAGTAGCCGTGAGCCTTCCCGCCAATTCCTCTTCAGACGCTGCATCCCCTTCCCCATATAGCACACTAACTTGTTCACATCAGCGATCACACACACACACCCGCACACACACCCACCCACCCACCCACCCACAAACAAACACACCCACAGTCATTCACAAACATACCTACACACACACACACCCACCCACCCACACAAACACACGCACGCACGCCTGCACACATATACACTCACACACACAAATAAATACTCACTCAATTATATATACACAGTGTATAGAATAACCCTCACTCTACCACAGATTCCGTCTTATATCACACTCCTAAAAAGAAGTTGCACAATACAAACAACTTTTGTGTTGTAAATTTATGGTGCAGAAATTCGACTTTTGTAGAGGAACAGATAAGAAGCAAAATGAGTTCATTTTTGTTATTGTTTTTTGTTACCTTTTTTGTTACTGATAAAATTTTAAATTTGAGATCTAACAGATTTTCTAATGGCAACTTTGTACAGAAAAGCAATGTTTTTGTTAGGGACAAACCTAGCAGATTCATAGGTCTTTCCATGTACTGTTCTGTACAGAAATGCAAATTTACAAAAGGAAAAATGAATTATTCACAACATAGTAGCTACACATACACTTCTAGCTTTACCCGTAACCTCATTCAAAATGGCTAGCATAATAATAGGAAGCATGAACTGCCGTGGCTTATCTTCTGATTCTTATAAACGACGAGACATGTTTTCTCGATGCAGGGATAAATTTGAGCAAGGCAGTAGAAAACTGTTGGAGAAAAGAATGGGGTTATGAGGCTGTATTCTGTTCTCACTCAGGTTCAAGCAGAGGCGTGGCTGTACTTTTTAAAAATACTTTTGGATTCACCATACACAAAAGTATTTTAGATGAAACTGGAAACTTTATTATTCTGGACGCTACCATCAAGGATCAAAGATTAACCCTTTCAGTTGTTTACGGTCCCAATGATGATAGACCACGATTCTATGATGAATTATTCTCTAAAATCAAAAGCATAGGTAATGATTCAATCACAATAGGAGGGGACTGGAACGTTCCCCAAGATTACGAAAAAGATACAATTAAATATAAGCAAAAAAAAAAAAACAACCAAAAGGCAAATAAAAAAATAATGAACTTAATGGAAAAATGTGACTTATTTGATATCTGGCGTTTAGAAAATACAGAGGAAAAACCTTATACTTGGAGAGGGCCTGAAAATAAAATGGCAAGACTAGACTACTTTCTATTATCGTCAGACTTGCAACTCTTTTTTCAAAAAGCAGAAATTCACACTAGATACCGCTCCGACCATAATCCAATAAGTATAAAACTGTCTTTTGATAACCAGCCTCGGGGAAAAGGCATTTGGAAGTTTAATAACAGCCTACTCAGTGACCCAGACTATGTAACTGCTATTAAACAAATTATTGCTGAAACAATAGATCAATATACAAATAATAATACAGGAAGTTATACTATAAATAACCAGCTTCTTTAGGAAACACTAAAGATTATTATCAGAGGGAAAAGTATTGCATATGCCTCTTCTGTAAAACGTAAGGCGGACAAAAGGCAACAAGAAATAGAAGATCATTTAAAAGTTCTGAATACTAAACTCGACAGCGTGGATGAGTCAGTGTCAGAAGAAATGAGATCACTTGAAAACGAACTTAAAACCATTAGGGATAAAAAGCTTCAGGGAATAATAATGAGAACAAAATTAAAATGGAAAATAGAGGGGGAAAAATCGACCAAGAACTTCTGCAACTTGGAAAAAAGACATTATACAGAAAAAAGTATCCCCAAGTTAGTAAAGGATGATGGATCGGAAATTACTGATATACACGAGATTCTAACCGAGCAAAAATCATTTTACGAAAATCTATATTCATCAAAACTATCTACTAATCAACCTCTTGATACAGATGATACTTTTTTTGACAAAAGTAACCCCTTCCTTAACTTTTTAAGCAATGACGAAAAAAATTCTCTCGAAGGGCCATTATCACATTCGGAAGGCTTAAACGCCCTTAAAGCAATGCAAAACAATAAAACACCCAGTTCTGACGGCTTCACTGCCGAGTTCTATAAATTCTTTTGGAAAGACGTAGGCATTTACCTTATAAACTCGTTAAATTGTGGTTATGAATTGGAACAACTTTCAATTACACAGAGACTCGGAATTATTACTTGTACACCAAAACAAAACAAACCTAGACAATACATAAAAAAACTGGCGCCCAATATCCCTAATTAATGTAGATACAAAAATAGGATCCGCAGCAATTGCAAACCGAGTAAAAACAGGTCTTCCCAATTTAATTTCAGACACCCAGCTCGGTTTTATGAAAGGTCGTTATATTGGGGAGTGCACTAGACTAACTTTCGATTTAATTGCTAAATGTGAGAAACTAGACATGCCAGGCATCCTAGTTCTTATAGATTTCGAAAAGGCCTTCGATTTCCTGGAATGGTTCTTTATCCAAAAGACGATGGAATTTTTAAATTTTGGACCCTCTATGATAAGGTGGTTCCAAACCTTCTACAGCAATATTTCTAGTTGCGTACTTAATAATGGCCATTGTTCTGAAAGATTCAATATAGAACGAGGTGTAAGGCAAGGTGATCCCCTATCGCCCTATCTTTTTATTCTTAGCGTGGAAATTCTTAGCGCGTCTTTAAAATTTAACCCCAATATAAATGGAATAAAGATAAAAAATTCTGAATACTTAATAAGTCAATACGCTGATGACTCCACTCTGTATTTAAGCGATGATGGATACTCTTTAGACAATGCCCTGAATATGGTTAAACAGTTCTCACTAATCTCTGGCTTAAAGGCTACTTTTGATAAAACGGAAGTTATATGGAAAGGCTCCAAGCGGGGTTGTGGTGAAACACTATCAACAAGAGAACAAGTTGTCTGGAATCATTCCAGATCATTCAAAATTTTGGGGATTGAATTTAATCTATTTAGCGACAATTATATTCTAAATAATTACACTATCAAAATGCAGAAAATTGAAAAATTATTGAGTGATTGGTCATTTCCTAACTTAAAAATAATCAGAAGAAATACTGTTATAAAAACTTTGGCTTTACCAATTCTGACACATTGTTTTATGGTTTTACCAGATCAACCAAAGAAGCTATTTAACAAAATTCAAACAATTTTTTATAATTTCTTGTGGTCCGGAAAAATTGAAAAAATTAAACGTAAAACAATTACTGGCCTTTTTGAAAATGGTGGAATTAAATTTCCCCACGTTGAAACTTTTAGTCATGCTTTAAAAATGATTTGGATTAACAAATTATTGGATTCCACCTCATTGACTACATGGAAAACTCTTTTAATTGACGAGTTAGAAATGTTCGGAACTTACAAACTTTGGCACTTACATATAGAAGGTTTAAAGGTAGTGGGAAAACATGTGAACATTTTCTGGAAAGATATTCTTTTGGCCTGGGCTCTTCTGGACAATAACAGCATCACAACCCGTCCCCAGCAGACATATTGGGTGAAACTATTTTCTTAAATAATCAAATACATATTAACGGACAGCTTTTCTTCAATAAAACTTGGTGTAATAAAGGTATTTACTTTGTAAATGACCTAGTATCTGACAACAACGGCCTCCTAACCTTCTCTGACTTCTCCAACAAGTATAACATTAATACACCATTTACAGTTTTCCAGAGTATTATAAATACATTACCCAAAGCTTGGAAAACGGCAACCAGATCCAAAAAACCTTTGAATAATATTCAGCATGGAAACATCGAAACGTTACAATCTACTAATAAAGTCTCCCGAACCTTTTATTTTAAATTTTTAGAACTGTATACAACGCCTCCCATTCATATGCAAAATAAATGGAAGGAAGTTTTGGATGTAAACCTGCACTCAGATGATTGGAATTTTATATATAAAATCCCATTTTCAATAACGGACGATACACATTTACAAAGTTTACATTTTAAAATTGTCCAC